>JAFVLL020023485.1:16245-20070 GCA_021397915.2 Tor tambroides | reverse complement strand
CGCACACACACACACACACACACACACACACACACACACACACACGCACGCGTCAGATTCACCTTCATCTCTGCACTGCAGTCGGGAACACTCCTCCGGCTCAGAATCTGAGCTGAAAACACTTCAATCACATGACCAATAACATGAGAAATAACAGTATTTACACACAATAATCATCATGATCACTGTAGCTCGTTTCCTCCTGCAGCGGCTGAAATGAAACGGTTTGATTCACAAATATGAATTGATTTACTTACTGACAGATATGAAGGAAATATCTCAATCGCATTCGTGAGTTTTCTCTGCATCGGTGTTCCCAGATAACAGCGAAGGTTCCCACAACTTACACTGACATTTTCTAAAGGTTACATAAAAGTTAAGATAAAAGATTCTGAATATAACATTTATAGAACATTCTTATAATATTTATGCATTCTCCTGCTGAGAGAAAAACATTCTGAGAACAACATTCTCCAAACATCCTTATGATGTTACTGATATTTGCTGAATATTAACATTGATGGGATAGTTCGATGGAAAATGAAAATGATGTTCCCCTCATGTCAATCCAAACCTGTACCAGTTTCTTCTGTTGAGCAAAAAAATATAATTTGGTTTCTGGTCCCTACTGTAATGTAAAACAAATACTATGGAAGTCAGTGGCTACCGTCACATGTTTGGTTCCCCACATTCTTCCAAATATCTTCTTTTGTGTTCAACAGAAGAAAGAAACTTGTGCAGGTTTGGAACAACATGATGGTGAGTAAATGATGACAGAATTTTCATTTTTTGGTGAACTAACGCTTTTCTTTAACTTTTGAAAAAATGTATCACAAGAAAATGGCCCATTTTAATATTGCAAATCACTGATCCCACGAGGTTTTCAGAACATAAATTTGTCAGCTGGTGTTTGATGGGTGTTTTTGACACTGCAGGTCAAAGTTACACTGGATACTGTTACTGTGAGTCTGAGATGAGTTTGACCCTGCTGAAGATCACCTCAGATTGTTTTAGATCATCTCAGATCATCTCAGATCGTCTTAGATCATCTCAGGTCACCTCAAATCATCTTAGATTATCTCAGATCGCCTCAGATCGTCTTAGATCATCTCAGATCGCCTCAGATCGTCTTAGATCATCTCAGGTTGTCTTATCTCAGATTGTTTTAGATCATCTCAGATCATCTCAGATAGTTTTAGATCATCTCAGATTGCCTTGATTGCCTCAGATTGTTTTAGATCATCTCAGATTGTTTTAGATCATCTCAGATCATCTCAGATAGTTTTAGATCATCTCAGATTGCCTTGATTGCCTCAGATAGTTTTAGATCATCTCAGATTGTTTTAGATCATCTCAGATCGTCTCAGATTGTTTTAGATCACCTCAGATCATCTCAGATTGTTTTAGATAATCTCAGATCATCTCAGATAGTTTTAGATCATCTCAGATTGCCTTGATTGCCTCAGATTGTTTTAGATCGTCTCAGATCATCTCAGATTGTCTCAGATCATCTTAGATCATTTTAGATCATCTCAGATTGCCTTGATCGCCTCAGATTGTCTTAGATCATCTCAGATCGTCTCAGATTGCCTCAGATCACCTCAGATTGTTTTAGATCCTCTCATATAATCTCAGATCCTCTCAGATAATCTCAGGTCTTGTCTCTTGTGCTCTTGATTGAGGCTAAGTGCCGATGTGATTGTCTGCATGGTCTGATTTCTCCAGTGTTTGTGTTGTGCGTGCTACATATCGCTGGTGGATATGAATAAAGCATGAGGTGAGTGTGAGTTTGACAGGAGCGACGGCTGCAGATAAAGCAGAGATGGCATCCGTTATGAGCGGCGCCTACCAGCGTATTTCCACTGACAGTTCAATCTCGCAGCCTGTATTTCTCATGAAGTGCTCTGTACAGGAGAGGACGTTAGCAGATACGAGATACGCTCGTTTCGGGCCGCGTGAGCTCGTTAGCGTTCCTCGCCGATGAATCTAAATGTTAATGCATTCAGAGACTCTGTTTAGAATCTAAAGAGCTTCACTTCTCAATGAGTTAAACTGCGCAGCCTTGAGATTCCAGCCATATTTAAGCGAGTCGTTGATTATCTCCGCTAACCCGCTTTTATCCGGCGAATATGTCCACCAGCTGTCTGCGAGATCCGCCGGCTTCTCTGATCGTAACCCCTGATCCCGTTCCCAGCTTTATATCTCCTCTTATCTCTCTATAATCTCTCCACAATTAACCGGCCCGCTCCGGCGTGTTCTGCTCCGCAGCGATTGTCAGTCAGAGCCTGCCGTTTCTCAAGTACATAATTGAGGAAAGTAAAGCGCTAAGCTCCACCATTAGCCTCGCCGCAGCCAGCGGCCTGTGAAATAGGCTCCACTTCACGGCGCGGAGACTCAGCTCATCCATCTGGCCTCCGAGGGATCGCGCTTCACGCTCGTCTCTGGCCGCAGCGGAGGAACATCTGGCCCGACTCCAGAAACTTCCAGGAGCGGCTCCGGGCCGTGATTGAGCGTTTGCACACTCGTATTGTTCACCAGAAAATGCCTCATTGTTGGCCGTCTGTACGGATCAGCGCCGAGCGCCGTGTTTCCATGGCAACAGCATGATTTGAGCATTCAGTGCAGAATAATGCAGTGCAGCAGCGGCGTTCGGCGCTGGATCAGCCGCGCTAAACAAGGCTCTTCGCTGATCTGACCGCTTGTCTGTCGTCAGTGAGACTCATGAGCTTCCTGCGCTGATCCGACAGCGGCTCGTGTTTAATTACAGTGATCAGACCAGCTGAGCGTGTGTGTTATTGTATCCAGATGATCCTGAGAAACTCCACTTCATCAGCAGAACAACACACACACACACACACACACACACACACACACACACACACTATATCAGAGAGCTCATCTCATAGACTTCCATAGTTTTTCTATGAGGTTAATGATATTTTCTCTCCTAATCTGACCTTTGACCCCTAAACCAATGCTCACAGAAACCTGTGCAAACACCAGATTTAAATACACTTTTAAAAATAAAGGTTTTTTATGGGCATTGATGCTTCCATGATGAATCTTTAACATTATTATTATTATTTAGTCATTTAGCAGATGCTTTTATTCAAAGCCACTTACAAATGAGGACAACAGAAGCAATCAATTGTAGTATTAAAACAACTAAAACAGATCCAAAACTAAAAGCTAAAACATTATAAATACTACCTAAACACATTTAAAAAATAAAGAAATTAAATAAAAATGACAAATGCATACAACAAAATTTCAAAACTTAACATTTAAATGACAAACAAAAAATAAAGCTAAACACAATTCAAAATATTAAAGAGTATAATAATGAATCAAACATAACACTAAGCCAAACACCAAAAAACAACTACATATATGTGTATGTACAACCACACACACACACACACACACACACACATATACATACACATTTATAAATTCAATATATATTTTATTATTATTATTATTTTAACATCAATGGAATCTTTCCATTCCACAAATGAAAAACCTGGACAGAGATTCTTTAGATTATTAAAATGTTCTTTAAACTATGAATTTTTAAAGAGCTGTTCACCAAAAGGTTCCATTTAGGAAACCATTTACTCAAAGTTATGGACAAACATTCTTCCAATAACATTAACAGAACCTTTATCCTGAGTTTAGGAAATATTTCTTAAACTGTTAGCACAAAAACGTTCATGGAACATTTTTTTTTCTGAGAAGTTGAGTTGGACGTTTGTCTGACGTGTTTTAAATGTTCCTGTTTGTTTCAGAAAACATTCCAGACTAACGTTCTTTAACTGTTTGCAG
>JAFVLL020023485.1:6245-11245 GCA_021397915.2 Tor tambroides | reverse complement strand
GTCACATTTATTTCTATAGTGCTTTATACAATGCTGATTGTGTCAAAGCAGCTTTCCAGTGTCAGCAGGAGAGTAGTTAGTCAATAATGCAAGAGGACAATAATAAAGAGTCATTTCCCGCTAAATCAGTTGTTTGATGATTGAGGGATGTCTTCATGCAGCTCAGCTCTCCTCCAATAGTGTCTGTGCATTCTCAGAACTTTGGCTAGCATTCTGCCAACGGTCTCTCAAAGATATGAATTAACATTCCTAACATTAACTAAATGTTTGTTAAAGTTATCTGGTCTTTAATAATGGTCTCAAAAGATTAGCACAACAACATAATACATTGTTTGTGGAAGGTTTCCCTGAAACATATCAGTTGGAGGTTCATCTGATGTTTTTTAAATGTTACTGTTTGTTTCAGAACGTTCAGAGATCATTCAACTGTAACATTCCCATAATGTTTACATAAATGATAAAAATGGAATGTTCCCTTTGCATAACCAAAACAAAAACAGGACGTTTTAAATGTTTAATAGTGACTTGACTTGACTTGACTTGACTTGAATGTTGTCAGCACATATATTTGTCAGCCAGGGATTTGAACTGATCTGCTGCAAACACACATGTAACCTGTTCAAGATCCAGTAACTGCTGGCGTTTACTGTTTGATATGATGATGTGTGAGCGCTGGTCTGGAGCAGTCATTCACGCCTCTTCATGTCTTAATGAAGCTTGTGTTCGTCAGTAGTTCAGCGGGAATCACTGTCTCTGCAGGTCTCACCAGCAGCTGCTCTCGCCTCACTTCAGTCTCCTTTAAAACAGAAACAGCTTCATCTGTGAGTGTGAGTCCACCGAGACCTGAGAGACACACGTCTGAACACGCCTGTGTGTGTGTGTGTGTGTGTGTGTGTGTGTGTGTGTGTAAAACGGAGCCTGAGCTGATTAAACTCATACAGAGACTGCAGCTCCGTCCGTCTGTCTGTCTGTCTCTCACTGCCTCAGCAAATCTCCTGTCTGTCTCATTAGTGTCTGACACACTGGCTCCCTCAGGCGAGCCCACAGCGAGTGTCCAGCACACACACACACACACACACACACACACACGCTGAGATGCACGTCAGAGAGAGACAGACGGCGCTGTTGTCCTGCTGTAGAGACAGACAGACAGAGAGAGACGGAGTCTGACAGTCTCTCAGCGGTTTAATTGGAGGAAACTCAGTGTGAGCGAGTGGAGATCAGCCAGAATCACGGACAGAAAGTCCTGCGTGTGCAGCTCACACACTCTCACACACACCGGCTTTGATTATCGTGAACGAGAATGAACGCGTCATCCTTAGAGCTTCACTTTCGAAAGCAAGGAAGATGACGATCCACACTGGAATATGAGTGAAACCTGCAGTGAGACTCTCTGTTAAAACTCATTCTCATCCGTTTATGAAGATTTCAGTGAATGTAAAAAATGATTTTGGGTTTGTTTTACAAGAAAATAATATTTCAGTCTTTCTACTTAAAAAGTTTACATTTAAAGGAATAGTTCAGCCAAAAATGAAAATGTGCTGATATGAGATTAGGATGAGTGTAACGAAGGAGCTGGGGATACAAATGCAGGCTTTATTCAAAGTGTAGTCAGACAGGTGTGGTCAAAACAGGCAAACAACGACATCCAAGGCAAGGCAAAAGAGTAATCCAAATAACAGGCAAAGGTTAGGGCAAGCAGCAAACAATCAAAAACAGGATAACAGTCCAGGGTCAAAACACGAAGGCAAAGCAAGAAAACAAGGAACTCTGAAAACAAGGAAGACATGGAAACTAAGAAAACAGTTGAACATTTAAACACCAGCAATGTGAATGTGTGTGTCATTCTTATACTGTGAGATTGATGAGATACAGGTGGATGCAATGCAAGGGATTATGGGGAATGTAGTTTATGAGAGTATAACAACAGTCTGAGGTGGAGTGCCCTCTCGTGACCATCAAGGGCACTCCAGCAGGTGATCGTAACCATGAGTTTGTTTCTTCATCAGGTTTGTAGAAATGTGTCTCAGCAATGGATGCTCTGCAGTGAATGGGTGCCGTCAGAATGAGAGTCCAAACAGCTGATAAAAACATCACAATAATCCACACCACTCCAGTCCATCAGTTAACATCTGGAGAAGACAAAAGCTCAAACAAATCCAGCATTAAGACGTTTTTATCTAAAATACCATTGAGTCCATAATCTATAATAAGGCTTCCTCCAGTGAAAAAGTGCATCTCCTGTTGTCTCTTGCATCAAAATCTAGCCCCATATTGTTTTATAGCTGTTTTGTCTTGTAAACGCTGCTTGATCTGTGCAGATTTCTCTCCTGATTCACACCAGAACACTTTTTCACTGGAGGAAGAGTTATTATGAATTATGGACTCTTATTTTAGTAAAAAAAATGATGGATTTGTTTCAGCTTTTTGTCAGAGTTTGGACTCTCATTCTGACGGCACCCATTCACTGCAGAGCATCCGTTGCTGAGACACTGATGCAGAGACACATTTCTACAAACCTGATGAACAAACAAACTCATCCTGATCTCATATGAGCACATTTTCATTTTTGGCAGAACTGTTCCTTTAACTCAGTGTGATGCTTGTCATTTCTTTGTATTTATCTGTGAATTTTCTAGCAATTTCTGAGTGAAAAAGTTTTTTTTCAGCGTGGTGACATCTGAAGGTTGTTTGTCACTCACACATGACAGGCTGAAGTCTAGTTAAAGGATGGCATGAGTGTACCTGGACCTGTCTGGATGTGTGTGATAATAACCCCAAGCTGTCTGTCTCTCTGTCAGGTGTTATGTGGACGATAAGGTGTCGAAGGTGGCCTGGTTGAACCGCTCGAACATCATCTTCGCGGGTGAGGATAAGTGGTCTCTGGACCCGCGGGTGGAGCTGGTGACTCAGGGTCAGCTGGAGTACAGTCTGCGGATACAGAAGGTGGATGTGTTCGACGAGGGGCCATACACCTGCTCCATCCAGACCAAACAGCAGCCCAAGACGTCACAGGTCTATCTCATCGTTCAAGGTGAGCGCCGTGTGATTGACAGGCCGTCAGACCAATGACAGCTCGCCCTCTGTTGCTCCTCCCACTCACTCCATCTCTCAGATCAGACCTGATTAGCTGCTTGAGCGAGTGGGCGGTTTGGCAAAAATACCATATCACGATGTTTTCAGACAGGATCACGCTCCACAATCTTCTCACGATTCTTTGTTAGTTTCTTTTGAGAGTTACTGAGCAGCAAGGTTTATAATCTCACTGTTTAAAGCACACAGCTCTGCTAGAGAGCAAAACTTAAAAGAAAAATGAGTGACAGACTGTTCAGTCAAAGCAGAGGTGGGCGATATCACCAAAATATTATTTCGCTTTGCTTTATTTCATTGCTTTATCATTGTTATTAAATTAAGAAGAAAGATGCAAACATTAGGGCAAATGCAATATAAGAGCGATACAGATGAAATAACCGGCTTTAATTTACTGTAGGTCTGTTAAACAGCAGCATTCAAGAATAATCAAATGTAAAGATAAACACTGCAGTCTTCACTGTATCATTCAGTCAGCAGCAGTGAGAGATTTACTCTCTTTTGTTGCTTGATTGACATTACAGTGTTTTCAGCTGCTTACACACAGAATCTTTCCTCGTCACAGTTTCTGGAAGCTGTCTCTCAAACAGCAGAAGCACACACCAGATCTACAAAACCAGACACTAATTCTCAGCCTTTGACTCTGTTTTCAATTTCATAAAACACTTTTTGTAAAACACAACACACAGTTCTCTCTGTAACACACACAATTCTAACAGGAATTAATATTATGGCAAAGGTGTTTGCTTTTGAGATGTGTTTGTGATATTTTGAATGCAGTGCTTCATTTTGCAAGAGATGCGAGGCATTTTGCATTTTGTGTGCAATTCTTGGATTTGTGTGTGAAGTTTTAAAAAAAAGAGGCAAAGTTTTGAAAATGTAAGCAGCTGAAAAACCTGCAAAAACCCAGACTGCTGTCACTTTAAGACTGAATGCATGGATCCAGTGTATGACACACGTCTGATATTCTGATTGCATTTGCTGCATGATAATGGTTAAACTGTTCATCACGATTCACTCAAAAATGATCACAAATCTTGTCATTTTAGAATTTTTTATGTTTTATCAGAATTATCACAAATCAAGAGAACATTAACATGGTTTTCTGGCAGATTTAGACGCAGCAAACAGTCAAACGACCGCGTGAAAGAGAATAGACTAGCTGTATGACTGTTATTAAAATAATAAAATTCATATTTAAAAAAAATAAATAAATATTAGCAAAAGTAAATATTAGAAGTATTTTTTTTAAGTTTACTATAAAATAATTGTATTTTTATTTAATACTCCCTTTTTATTTTAAAATATAATAGTATTATCACACTCTATGATTTTGTTTATTTTATTTTATAAAAACTAAATACATGAGTGCAATAATATTATCACTATTATTAATTTATTTTTTATAGTTATATTTACAGTTTTTTCACCTGCTTACACACATTTTCAAAACTTTACACAGAAATCCAAGAATTGCACACACAAAATGCAAAATGCCTCACATTCAATTCAATTCAAGTTTATTTGTATAGAGCTCAAAAGCAAACATTTGCCATAATATTAATTCCTGTAAGAATTGTGTGTGTGTTACAGAGAGAACTGTGTGTTGTGTTTTGCAAAAAGTGTTTTATGAAATTGAAAACTGAGTCAAAGGCTGAGAATCAGTGTCTGGTTTTGTAGATCTGGTGTGTTTCTGCTGTTTGAGTGACAGCTTTCAGAAACTGTGTGAACGGAAAGATTCTGTGTAAGCAGCTGAAAACACTGTAACGGCTCACACTGTGTGCAGCATGAGGACCAAACCAAACCTCCAGGTGCTCTGCTCATCTCTCACACTGCTAGTTAGTAGTGCGTCTGAAGACTAGTTGACAAGCACGTGTTGATTTAGAGCGAGTCTAGCGGTGCTGACTGCA
>JAFVLL020023484.1:0-55092 GCA_021397915.2 Tor tambroides | reverse complement strand
ATGATGGGCACTTGTCGGATGATCTGTGATCCGTACAACCCCAAACCGAGCGCCACGGCGCTGGAGGTGATGCAGGATCTCAGTGCCATCCCACCATCTTTCGCTCAAGGGACTCGAGGGGAACCGGGCCGTCCGGGAAAGCCGGGACCCAGGGGTCCACCTGGCGAACCGGGTCCACCTGGTCCAAGAGGACCACCTGGAGACTCCGGCAGACCTGGATTTACCGGCATCACATCGGGAACGGCGAGGACTGAGACTGGAGACGTTGGTCCAGCGTTGGGGAACATCAAGATAGCGTTTTATGTGGGTCTCAAGAACCCCCACGAAGGCTACGAGGTGCTCCGGTTTGATGATGTTGTGACAAATGTGGGAAATCACTATGATCCCACTACTGGCAAGTTTACGTGTCAGGTATCGGGGATTTACTACTTCACCTACCATGTGCTGATGCGCGGAGGGGACGGAACAAGCATGTGGGCAGACCTCTGTAAAAACGGACAGGTATTTCTACTACGTTTACAAGAGCAAAACAGCAAACACATGAGGCGAATTAAGGCTAATTGAGACTTGAGTCACCCAAAGGGGGGGTCAAGAGAGAAAAAAAAAAGATGGAGAGTCTCAAAGAACATTTTAGGTAGTATAGCAGTAGCAACATTTCAACCTTGTTTTTAAACAGCGTTCCGCACAAAAGTTAGACAGCGCGCTGTGTTGCTTTGTAAGTAACAGCAAAATCGTCATCGCTGTCTAATACGGACATCAATAAAATAGATGTGTAGTCATTACTTATCACTTTATTCTAGATTTCCGCATCAGATAAACAGAATTGGCTAAGCGATTTAAGGTGCCGAAAGAGAAGGGTTGCGCGCGATTTCGTCGAACGTTCTAGGCAATAATTGAAAAAAGTCAATGTCACTTCAAGTCATTGAATAAGTCGCAGACTGATCAAACAAAATTCCAAATTAGTTTTATACTATTACTTTGATACGATCCAAATGCATCGACTGTCAAGTAATTGCGCATGGAGTGGTAATTACGCGTATTAAACAAGATCCACAACAGATGCATTTGAAGAACTCTATGGATGTGACCGTATTCAGACATGTTCTGTTATTTTATATATCAAAAGATGAAAAGTGGTTTTGATTTGCAACTGGCGCTGAAGTCAAAAACTCTGAATCTCACTGGTTCTCTGTGGATAAAGTGTATGATGATAAATATTTCATCAAAAGGATCGTACAATAAAATACGAATTGCATTATGAGATATGAAGCCGTCGAACGCATAGGCATATTGTGCATTAAAAACAAAACATTGACTGTTGTTGCTGCAGACAGGGAGATGAATGCATGTATGATGTATTAAAATAAGTACCGGTAACAGTAATAATCAGCAAATAATGTGGGCTATTATTAATCATTATTGTAATGCCTTTCTTGATTCTTTCTCAATACTAGCAAAACAACGGGCGATTAAAAGTGTGATTTCTCCTTATTCACAAATTTTAAAACAAAATTAATCTTTTATTATTATTATTATTATTATTATTATTATTATTTACGTATGTATTTTTATCAGTGAAGATCCCTTAATTTTAAGAGACGTTTTATTTCTAAAAACGCAGGCTATGTGCTCCGAATTCAATGGCACTGAATGACATTCTGCGTTTATTTGAACAGGTTCGGGCGAGCGCCATCGCGCAAGACGCCGATCAGAACTACGACTACGCGAGCAACAGTGTCGTGCTGCACCTGGACTCTGGCGACGAGATTTATGTCAAACTCGATGGCGGAAAGGCGCACGGAGGAAACAACAACAAATACAGTACATTTTCTGGTTTCATTCTGTATCCAGACTGAACTGCCACCTGCTTCGTCTCAAGCTGAGTGTTAATGAATCTCCTCTCTCCGCGCGGCACACTCTCTCTGAACTCCATTGTCATTCCTGTCTGTAGTGTCGTTGGGAATATAAGGGTCATCTGAACTCAGCGCCAGTGTGAGAATATGTTGTCTGAATTTGTCCCTTTCTGTTTAATGATGTCTTGTGTTTGGCTATTATACCCAATTAAATGAAATGTGTTAATTACGCACAGGATGGCGATGAGGATACAACACTTAAATGATTATTAGCATATCTGTAATGGTTCTCTGGGTGATTTTTACTCAGATGAAATTATTTTCCTGCATTTGTGAGCCCCTAGTGGCCCCTACTGTGATACAGTTTCTGGTGTTAGATAAATTGGCTTCATGTAGATATGGACAAGCATAATTTGGTCTAAATCTGGACACGAACAGTTAAACATTTCAGCTCCTTGGAAAACCTAAATGGATAGTTCACCCAAAAATGAACATTGTCATTGCTCACTCATGTTGTTCCAAACCTGTATGACTTTCTTTCATCTGTGTAACCCAAAAAGAGATATTTTGTCAAATGTCCCAGCTTTTTCTTCCCATAACAATGAAAGTCAATGGGGTCCAAAGTTGTCTGGACCCACAGCATTCTTCAAAATATCTTTGTCTGTGATCTTCAAAGAAGTCATCAGGTTTGGAATGACCTGAGGGTGAGATAATGATAAAGGCATCTTTTTATATATATTTGGCTGAATTATCCCTTTAAGCACTCAATTTAAGCTCAACTGCAAATGTTTTTATTTTAAACGTATGGCTGAGCAATATAGAATTACAGCGCATGTTCAGTTTGTATTTAAATAACAAGCCTGTGTGTGTATTTTTTTAAATGAACTCTGGGACTTGACATTTGACCTCACACAGGTTCTTCTGAGACCTTCAGCGATAACACACCTAATACAATGAGCATGCCAAACATTCAACCGCAAAAGAGAGAGGGAGAGAATTCTGAAAGAGAAAATGATGTCTAGTGTGATCAACCAAATAAAGTCCATGTATAAAATTGGCCAAAATTCCAACAACTGACACTATTCAGAAAAACTGAGTTTATCTGGTGTGCTTTTTGATTGGTAATTGGTGCCTGTACATTCAGATGTTTTACGTTCCGGTTCAGATAGATAGAAGGTTAATAAACATCCTCAAACAACAACAAAGTGTCTGTTAATCCATTTGATACTTGGCTTTATATATAATGAGCCTGCGTAAATGCCTGATTACACACTGCCATCAAGATCCAGTATGAGGAAGAACAGTAATATGAAACATAAACATGTCTTTTAGTTTATAAATAGCCACAGGTTTGAATATCAGACTAATCTTTCATACTTGTTTACCCAACACCCACTTACAGCAATTAAATGCCCCGGTGCTTGTCTTTCTAGGACTCTACTAATCTGGTTTGATTTGTTTGCCTAGTCTGATTTGTGGAAAACACATCTCTGTCTGCCAGCCCCTCTAAACCCTAAAGATTTACAGGCTTTGACAAAAGAGCCAAATTTTATGATTGTTCACACAACCCATGAATTCAAATGAATCCAGAAAACACCTGAATTATTCTGGTTTTGTCTTGGATTATTTGTTTGAAGCATTTGACCGACCACCCATCTGTGTTATATGTCATATAGCACTGAGTGACAGTTCGGAGAGAAGTTATGGAAGAACTTGGGCCTTGATAAGCTTTTATTAGTCCATGTGTGTACAAGTGCGATCTGATCCTTGTGATCGTGTGAGGAGGCACAGCTGGTAGTTACAGAGTGAAAGAAAACTAAGCCAAGGGGCTCACATCACTTTTCTCTCTCCTTCTCACTCTCCTCCTTGCTCATTTCTCTCAGCTCCTCTGATGCTCTTTAAAATATAACAGCACACACACACACACACACACACTGGAGCAGCTGGCTAACAGACTTGTCACACTGTTTTGCATTGGAAGGCTTTCAGGGAGTCAGCAGGAGCAAACACACACACACACACTCCAGTAATTACATGACATCATTCAAAGCCTCTCCGTCACAGCAACTTTATTTCATCATTAGACCTCACAGACAAACACGCTGCTGACACTCTGTGCAACATCCAACTTAACCGCTCATCCTCATACTGAGTCTCCTTCACACATCCCTGGTAAACATTGCCAGAAGTTGCTTAGAAGAGTCCAGTCGTTTAACCCGCATGTTCTTTTGAGATACACCTTATTGTTTTATTGATGTCCCAGAGATTAATAGTGTAGTAAAAATACAAATAATATGAAAACCTCCTTGTTTATCCCTTTTTTTTTTTTTTTTACCCAGCAGACATATTATTGATGCCTTATCACTATGTTGCATGACAAAGTAGATAAATAGTTCTCAGATATGTGATTAGTATCTGTTCTAGTATAACAACCTGACCCCAGCAAAAAAAAAAAAAAACACTTGTCAGAAATTACAATAAAAGAAATCCAAATTAAAAAGTGGTAATATTGTAGACCTATCTACAGTGTGTACACATTCAAATTCATTGCATGTATTTATATTTATTCAACTTTTTTTCATGAAGGTTAACTGAAGCATGCTATTATGTTGAAATTTTGCTCATAATCAGTTCTCCAATAGGAAATTTCATGAAGTGCTAACCTGATTCTTCAATATGATGTTTTATTAACAAGGTTCGGGAGGAGCACGATCAGATAATCAGTCTGGCCCAGGTGGAGCTCGTCAGCTAATCATCTTAACAAGCACAACACGTTTATATATATACAGCCAACTCACCTCTGTTCCATGACAGTTTTCCAGCGTCCCACTTCCACCCCAACTCCTCACTCTTAATCTAATTTGTAAAATATGTTTACTAATTGCTCAATCATATTATATGTTAGTGCAAACTCGTGAAGTTAAGTATGTTTTTTGAGCTATTAAAATGCTATTAAATTATTCACTATACTACACTATACTATATACTATTAATACACTATATTAATATTATAACTGTTCATATGGAAATTATCCCTAGTTCTTGCATACAGTAACCATATTTCATATTTCCATATTGCGGTTTATGAAGTTAGACCACAGGTTAAATAGGTTTAGAAACTATAAGAAAAATTTTAATTCAAAAATCAATTCCATCAATCCATGACCCTTCATCTGCTGTATGTCAAGATACACGTGGTCCCCTAAGCCGAAGACACTTGCAATGCAGTCTAACACGCATACACACGCTGTCCATCATTCATTATACCTTTCTCTCTAATGCGCAGCACGCCTCAGCCAATCAGAGGTTAAAGGGCAAGCAGTCGGTTCTAACGCATGCTAAAGAGAGACACCAACACACACACACGCCTCTCTAACTGTTCTCAAAGACATTCGCACAGAACAGAGGAAATGTGATACATTTTTGAAGTGCAAACGAAGATAGTATGAGTGTACAATTTAAATCTATGTGTGGAGCATACTGGTTTTCATGCATGTACAGTATGTGTGCATTTGTCTGCATACTTGTTCATTTGTGAGTATATGTGTATTCTGAGAATGATGTTAAACAGAATTCACACATTAGCTGTTAGTGTTGTCATAATGATATTATGGATTTTTGAAAATAACCTTTCATACAGTGTGTAACACGGCTCTAAATGAATGAAAAGTGTTTCCCACAGACTTACACTCTATGTGTGGTGGGCTACTGGTTCACATTTATGGCTCTGCATGTGTGCTGCGTAAAACCATCAGTCGATTTTCGTGTTGGTCTGAATGAAAATGCAAATTTAACGGCAGTTACACAAAGCAGCACTGCGCTCACAAATACTGCTTTACCAGGCATTACAGGCATGATGAAATGGAAATGAAATGACCAATCGGACCAATCACCGCAGATTAGCGTTACGCAAAGGAGGGGTTTGGAAAAATGAATCTTTGAGCGAATCGTTTGGGAGTCGTTGAGCAAATAAGGTAAAAATAAATGCATATTATAAGACAATGAAAGTGTTTTTTGACCTTGCATGCATGTCAACCTGCTGTTGGGGACTCCTAAAACCAAAATATGAACCTTTCATAAACCATAATAGCGGCACTTACATAATAAAATAACAAATTGTTAGGTACAAATGTACCCACTGTATTGGGTCCATGTTTAGTTGCAAAACACTTTTGCAGCTATTGAGATAGGATACAGGTAGGGTTAGGGACAGGTTTGGTTAGTTTACAGGTGGGCTAAGGGATAGGTGTAGGGTCAACAGTGTAATTATTGCCGTAAATACAGAAATCAATTACAGATGTAATTACTGAATGATATTTTTAAATATAAGCCCAATGTAAACACATGCATGTACAAAATATGTGCATTGTATTAAATCATTCATTTAAATGTTAGGGTTAGGTTTAGGGTACATAATGGTTAAGGACGCTTAATATAAAGTGGGTCCAGTTTGATTGATCAACATTTAATTTGTTTGGAGGTTGATTTGAGGCTGTATATTTGCATGAAACTTTACATGTGTCACTTCATAAACAATTGTAATACTCTTTAAGGTAACTGTAATTATGGTTTTAAAACCATTTCTCATAAAGTTTTCTTAACTGAAGAGTGAATCTATAGAGTTTTTCTTGTTATTTTTAATGAAACCCAAATGGAATTTGTTAGTTCACAACCCCCTGGCCATTAATGGGACTTTTCAAAGATTTTAAACATACACACACACACACACACACACACACATCCTCTAATGAGCTGATGAGGTCTGCAGTGTTGACTAATTATGTGGTGTGTAATATGTGAAACTGTTCTGAGGCCTTTTATCTGCTAAGAGATGACAGCTGTCAGTCAACAGGACCAACATCTTCGTCCTCATCTGCAGAACTGTCAACAAGCACAACAGACACAAAAGCTCAGAGTACGTAAGAGACTTTCTGCCATTTAAGCTTATCTAAAACTCAGCGTGTGATGTGTGTGTCGCAGAGAGAGTTTTCTGAGTGTTTCTTTAGTTCCTGCTGACATTTACCTTCTTAAATCGTCTCATGTAATTTTTATGAGCAGTTGCTGCCCAGTGTTTGAGCTCTCTTCAGCTCGGGTGTGTGTGAACGTCTGTGTGAATGGATATGTGTCAGCCTGCTTTGTTGTGGGTGTGCAGTTGTTTGTAAGTATCTGACTATATGAATGTGAGCATGTACTGTATGAGAGTGTGAATGAGAGCTCATGTAAACAAGAGTGTCATGTTTGGAATGTTATGCTTGGAATGAAACCGAAGTACACTACGTAAGACCACTACCCAGGGCAAGCTGTTTGGAAAAAGGATAGATGTGCTACTTACATACTGTGCAGTATATATTGAATTATACTACACTGTATATATATATATATATATAAAATAAAATGTATAAAGGGCATTCCTGTAGCTCAAGTAATAGAGCATGGTGTTAGCAACACCAAGGTCATGGGCTTGTTTCCCATGGGGAATGCATGAACTGATAAAATGTTATTGAACTCAAAACACTTTTATCCTCATGCATGATTTTTAAAGTAACACATTTTGATGTTTGCATCACAAAACCAGCTACCTACTGACAAAGTAAACTTGTTTGATAGCTCACCTGGTACAGTGCTGCACTTGCAGCGTGGAGTGATCAGGTATGTGTCACAATAAAAGAGCTCAAAGATTTGCAGAAACAATGTAAAATGGCATGATTGCTTTAGCAAATGCTCTTTTATTTCACATTTGCTTTTAGGTTTAGTTTGGGATTTAGTGTAGGTGGTAGGGTAGACCATGTACAGTTTTATTTACTTAATTTTTTTTTTTCACTGTTAGTTCATAAATATATATATATATATATATATATATATATTTGTTTAAATTGCACCCATGTTAAGTATAGTTGAAACTAACGCTCTAAAGTAGCCACACCAACTAATTTTAAATGTTAAAATATCTTAAAAATGCCATTCAATCATTTTATTTCAGCTCTTCATTTTTTTCCTTGATCTTTATTACATACAGGTGTATACAGATGCTTAAGACATGGTTGTTAGCAAACAATTTTCTAAAATATTGACATCTTCACTCTTATTTGTATGCCTGATATGTTGAAAATGCAAAACGCTTCTTGTCTCGTGACAGTCAAGATTTACATGAATAATGTAAATGATACCATATTTTCAATTCAGTATGGTGAAATTTGGGAAGAAGTAGTTTGCATCACAGGATATTAGTCTTGGTTGTTTAACATTTTTATTGTAAAAAGTAGTCAAATATTAAACGCTTCGCTACTTCCATGTTACCTCTACCTCATCTTACCGTTCTTTCATCATTAAAACTGCCGCTTCATGTTGTGTTTGTGTTTAGCATTTTGCAAAAATCTGTTTTATAATTGCCAACTGAGTGTAAAACAGATAATGTGCTTGCAGTTTCGCAGACTTGGTCTGAAGATTTGGTATATTAGTGAATGTTTTCACTGAGTGCAACAACTTTTAGTGTGTAAGCAATTTAAAAAAAAAAAAAAAAAAACTGTATTGTAACAGTTTGTGGACCACTAATCTGAATAATTGCAAGTTATTTAACTCATTATATGAATAATGAGCGGACAATCTCTATGGTAATTACATCCCTAGACCGAGAAATCCAGCTTTTTTCCATCCCTGTCACTCTCTCTGTATTTAATACCACACATCTTGTGCTTTGTTCTGTTATAATCATACATCATGTGATTTGTGTGCGTTTTTTTCTCTCTGCTGTCCAGCGTGCGGCGTTTCAGCCCGAGGCAGCTCATCATGGTGACTGAATTATGGCTGATAATGCTGAAATAAATCTGAGATGCTGAGGCGCCCATCTTCTGTCCTTTTCAGCCTCGATCTTCGCGGCTGCGGTCTGCCTGTCACATCTCTATTCATGAGGCTTTTACATAATGAGCTGTTATGGAGTTCTGGGTGATCTGTCATCAAGAGCAGCGACCCCCAGGGCTCTCACTGGACTCCTAACTTCACACTTCACGCGGTGAGTAAGTGTGTGTGTGTGTGTGTGTAACCTCAGGAATTTCCCATCATCCTTAAACATCATCACTGAAGCCCAGGCCATCCTCAAGCCAACTCTCATTCTCTCTCTTTTTAAATCTTACTCCCTTGCTAGCTGATTCTGTCAGAAATTTAGTTTAAATATGTGTTTCTAGACTTTAAAATCCAACTGCAACTGATGTTTATTGCCAAAATCTGTTACAGGAGTCATTTTAGCTGTCAGTTTTATATCCAGGCCTCGTGTTTCATGACACGCTGTCTCTTTTTAAAGTATCAACCTCCAAAAATGCTACATGAGCTGCTAAATCTAAACTAGACAAGACAGTGTCTAGCTGGAATATTCCTTATTCATGTTTAACGTGTTAACATGAATACAGAGCTGGATAGAAACAGTGAATTAATTAAATGCATATTAAATGCTAATATTATGAGGAGGAATTGACTTGAGGCCAGATCTGAGGGAAGTTAGAAATGAATGATAACTGAAGTTGAAATATGCCTTGTGAAAAATAAGTGTCCTGGTGTACTTCAAATCTTAAAAGTCTATTTAAAAAAACAAACAAACTGTATTTGCTGATAATATGAATTAAATTAAATGCCACTTAAGTGCATTAAAAGAGAGACACTTTTATGACTATGGTTCTTAAGTTCTCACTTAAGTGCATTTTTAAATACTGCTGTTCGTAATGATGTCAAATGAAAAGTTTTACTTCAATGTACAATTTAAATCATGTTTTATTACTTTTTTTTATTGTGCTTTAAAGAAGCACATTTATTTTGATGTGTTGATTAACATACTAAAGCACAAGTACTTGATTATAATTTTAATTGTAATTATATAATTTTAATTCAATTTTAATTGTGGTGTGTTATTCTGTATTACATTTAAAGTATATAAATAATAATAATAATAATAATAATAATAATAGAATAATAATAGAAATTACAGTATATTACAGGGGTTTTTTTTCAACTGCTTACATTTTAAAAACGTTGCCTCTTTTTCAAAACTTTACACACAAATGCAAGAATTGCACACACAAAATGTAAAATGCCTCACATCTCTTGCAAAATGAAGCACTGCGTTCAAAATATCACAAACACATCTCAAAAGCAAACATTTGCAAACACCGTTGCCATAATATTAATTCCTGTTAGATTTTTGTGTGTTTTGCAAAAAGTGTTTTATGAAATTTAAACTTAAAGTGGGTCAAAAAAGCACTCTAAAGCTTGAAGTATAATATTTAATTAAATTGCAATTAACATGAAATTAAGTGTCCTAAACATTACATTCAGTTCCCAAAAAAGCAATTTCTTTTAAAGTGTATTATTTTTTATAATAAGTACTCTTTTTAAAAGTATGCTAAAGGGAATGCAAATCTAGCAATGGGATGTATTACAAATTAATTCTGAGCACAAAATGTGTGTGTGTGTGTGTGTGTGTGTGTGTGTGTGTGTGTGTGTGTGTGTGTTTGTATACAAGAAAAGAGAGTTAAAAATAAATGTGGCCTGCAGACGCACAGACAGTGACTCTGGTACCAGCTGCATCTCCCTGAGCACAGGCTGTCTGTGACACACACGCGTGTATACACTGTCCTCTCATTGTGACTTACAAAGTTTAGACACATAAGCGCTCTATTATGGACTTTACTAAATATATTTCTTCTCCTTTTATAGAGCAACGTTGTAGAGCCCAGATGCCAGTATAGATTAGAGATATACTGATATAATGTTTGTGTGTGTGTGTGTGTGTGTGTGTGTGTGTGTGTGTGTGTGTGTGTGATTATAATCTAGTGGAGGACAGACAAAGAATTAGCAGTGGCATTCCACTGAAAGTAACATTTCACAACAAATGGAAATTCTGTCATCACTAACTGAACCCCAAGTCATTCCAAACTTTATTTATTTTTATTTTTTATTTTTTTTTTTTTTGATGCAAGCTTTAGGGAATTTTTTTTAATTTTAGACAAGCTATTTCTTTATTTCTAGATCCATCCATCCTTTCATGCATTCATCCATGTTCTACAATGCTTGTCCTAAGAAAGATCTCGAGGGATGCTTGTAACTAAAAAATGCAACCTGAAAAATAATATAGGGTGAAATGAAAAATGTGTAAGAAGTAATTTGTGTTTTTGCTCACGGGCACTCTGAACACAATTTGAGCCAATCACCTGACCCATAAATGCCATGTGACTAATAACCCTGCAGCCGCAGGACAATGACATCATGATACACTGATTGGCTGATGGCACTACAAGAACACACAGTCCCAAACCCTTCACGGGTGACATCAGTAATGACATCAAAGACAGAGGAAAGAAAAACAAATCTATTCCAAGCTTTTGGGAGCCTCCGAAAACAAATATACTCTATATGCTGTTATACAGTTAAATAATTTATTAATATGGTATGCAAAAGTAATTTTATAATAAGTTCTTTTTAATGGCCTGATGTGTGAATTCAGGTGAGAACACCATTGTGCACGCATGAAGAGGAGCTGAGGCATGTTTTGCATTTTATGTCACTGACACTGGTGAAGAGAAGTACACTTTATCACACTTTACTCATTATATGGAAATAACACAAATGCAAATTCAGTGTAATGGTTTCAGATTCTTAATTGCATGTTAGTTACAGTTAGGAAAATGAAAATGTATTACAGTTTCAATTTATATTTAAATGAAATTAGTTGAACTTAAGAGTGTTTTTGAACCATTTAAGGGCTTAAGTACATTTTTTATGTTATTTTATAATTACTTTAAGTTTTTTGTAATTACTTTAAAATATACTGCTGAAAGTACTGACAAGAATGAATATTATGTGTTATTTGATCAAGTATACAGTATATGATCAAATAACACACTACAGTTAAAATTATAATCAAGTACTTTACATGTGCTTTAATATGTTAGGCAACACATCAAAATAAATGTACTTCTTTAAAGAACAACAAAAGATTATTAAAACATTTAAAATGTACTTTAATTGATCACCATTACAAAACATACTTAAGTGTGTTAAGAAACAGTCATGAAAGTATGCTTTCTTTAAGTACACTTAAGTGGCCTTTTATTTTATTAATATTAGATTATTTGCAAGTACAGATTTTTAGTTTTAGTTTTTTAGTTTTTAGTTTAGTACAGGGACCAATTCTCACTATTAACTATTAGCATGCCTTTTATTAACATATTGGCTGTTTATTAGTACTTATAAAGCACATATTCTGCATGACCGTATTCTTCATCCCTAATCCTACTCAATACCTAAATTTAACAACTACCTTACTAAATATTAACAGCAAATTAGGAGTTTATTTAGGCAAAGGTCGTATTTAATGGTTTGTTAATAGCAAGAATTGGACCTATTACATTCAATAGATAAGTGTATTTCACAAGGCACTGAATGGCTGATCAGCAGTCGATCTGTCAGGGCAGTGATGATCTTTCTGTAACACTGAAGGAAGTCCAGCCTCATTGAAGGAGAAACAGTGCACTGGATTTACAGCTGCAGTGCCGATACCATGAATGTCAGATGCACGTCATTATGCACAGCCATCAGCCCTGTTGTCCTGCCCCTGTTGGCCAATTACACCTGTCATGAACCCGGTCCTGCCCTGGTGATAGGAGGAGGCTGATCCTCTGTCTCAGTTACGGTGTGCAGCGTAAAGAATTGTGTGTGTATGTGTGGGTTTGTAGAAGAGGGGTTTGGGGGGCATGCTGTCAATCAAGGTAAAGAAAGAGCTATATGAATTATACATGTACTTAGAGCTGAACCTTACAGACCCACCTCTCCAAAACACACACACGTGTATTTCCCTCTATATATGTGTGTGCAGCTGATCTGTCTGTCCCTTAATGCCTCTGTCACTCTCATTAGCTAAAGGCCACTTACAGCTGACCTCTCTTAAGCTCAATAAGAGTTTCATTATGGTAATTATACACACAAGACCTGAGAGTGACTATGTGTGTGTGTGTGTATGTGTGTGTGGCAGCAGACACCTTCACACACTGGGCATTAAAAGTAGCTTTAGTAAGTATGCAGCTGCTCTGCTTCATTGCCTGGCAAATTGTGTTCACAGATTATTATGTCACGTAAATATAAGAGGTCACCTGTGAATTAGTGGCATCCAGTTAGCTGTATTCTACAGTAAAACTATTAAATCCTCTAACTTTAGAAACATGTTATTCTATTAATAGAATTTTGCATGATTTCATTAGCTGCTATAGCTGCTAGAAGAAAACCCGTAAACGGTAAAACTATTCACACTACAAAACCATTCAATATTAAAAATTATGACAATAAAATTAATATTCCAAAAGATTTCTCTAATGTTTTTCTTTTATTTCTTTTATTTAATTTTAATTTTAATTTATTTTCTCAGCAATGCAATGGAAGAACAAATTTTGGGCTCCTCAAAAAAAAAAAAAAAAAAAAAACCCTTTTATTACAATGTTCTTTTAATCATTTATCTCCCCTAGTGTGAAAAAACATTTTAATAATTTAAAAAACATTTTACTATAAAGAACCTTTTGTAAAATGGACAGGTTCCATGGATGTTAAAAGGTTTTTAGGGAACCTATGATGCCAACAAAACCTTAAGAACCTTAATAAAACCTTATTTTTAAGAGTGTACATTAAAATTATATGGTAAGTAATACCACAATCAATATCAAGTAGAAATACTGGAAGTGAATGAAACTGGAAGTCTTGTACATTCAAGAAACAAATGGCTATACCTACTCTTATGTCAAAAAATAAGGTGGATTCAGACAGTAGGGGAGGTAAGGTAATTACAGTATTTGCAGGAGCTACTCTGTGATTTTATTTCTTCCCAAATCCAGATCCTGTTTTTCTCCCACCACCTATATAAAAATTCCTAGCTGAATAACCTACTGTTTTGGTCATACTTTAATTTAATTGGCATCTGAATCCACATCTCTGAGTTTACAAGAGCAGATCAATCAAAAAGTCATTTTATAAATACTTTTTGAACCCTGCCAAGCAGCATATGGTAACTGTTGCACTTACGATAATGTGCATGCAATTTAAAAAAAAATAGACTTTTATTTCTGAGATGCTGGAAACTGTTTACAAGAATGATTACGTCACTGCTCCACTATAGCAAATGGGAGATGTTAAGAATGAGAAAGAAATTAGAAACAGGCCGTTTTAATGGCAGCAACAGGTATGCAATCATTTTTTTTTTATAACATATGTATTATACACATTCATGCACAACTTATTCTTTATTAGTCGATCAAGTATCCATGTCAAATGGTTGCCTTATTTTTATTTTTTTAAATGACAGAAAACAATTTAAACCATAGCGTGCAATTTTTTACATTATTAAACAGGATATTTAAATCTGAACACAAGAGTTTCATCACTGAGGAACCATGCAAAGTTATTATTACAGACATCCACATGAGAAACAATTACTGTCCGAAAAGAGTTTGTCTGTCATCATTTACTCATCCTCATGATGTTCCAAACCCATTTCACTATGTACTTCACTGAAGGCATAAGCTGTTAATGTATCTTTAATGTTTTGATAGCTGTGATCCACCAACTTCATATACATTGTGATGAATATAGGCTGCTGTGCACATGAACTTGAATGAGAATTCGACTTTCCCGAAACAACAACACAAACACCAAAAAACACTGATTTTTATACAAAACTCAAAAATATGTGACGAAAACAATTCCTCCAGAATATGCTGGTTTTAATCTAATTCAATCTGTTGCCTTCAGATGGCACTAGATATACTGATTACCTTTTTTAGACGAATTTAAAACTATGCTGTAATAACTGGGTAAACTCTGCAGGAAAGTAGAACTTGAGGGCCAGAGTTGAGAAACCCTAAGAAACCGTAATCATCTGAACTAGATACACCAAATCAAAAAAAAATACACCAACAAGTGTCACAAGGCTGCCTTAACATCTTTTCTGTCCCTGCATAGGTCCTTGAATTCAATATATGTATGTGCATTGTTTTCCAAGCTACACTATAAAAAATGCTGGGTTAAATACAGCCCAGTGCTGCAAATATGGATGAACCCAGCGATTGGGTTGTTTAGACCCAGCGGTTGGGTTACTGCCCAGAAGGTTGGGTTAAACATTTAACCCAACTGTTGGTTGAAAACAACCCAGCATGTGTTCTGTCCAATATTTACCCAGCACTTGGTTGCATTTAACCCAGCATTTTTTAGAGTGTACATTTACATAATGCCTACAAATATATTCAGGTTCAACTGTAAGATGAATGGAATAAAAGACCACTTTTAACACCCCAAATGGCCTCTATGAGTACTTTGTGATGCTTCTATTGACTAATGTGCCTCAGCTGTATTTCAGAATAATATTAGTGACATAATTTGGGACATGATGAACAGCTTTGGAACATCTTGTTTTTCTCAAGGAAGAGGTACGAGCATATTCAGCACATTAGCAGTGTTCTCCAGAGATTGAAAAACACCACCTTGCTGTCAGGCTGATAAAATGTGCATTTCTTTTTACTAAGCAAGTCTCCTTCTTATGGCTTTCTGACAGTGGGATTCAAATGGTCCAGGATTGGCCTCAACCCAATACATACCATAAGTTCATATAGAACAGCTCCCTGAGTCCCTCGGGCACATCCAATGTATGTGTTGCAGGATGCTGTCATGATACTGGCACACACCCATAGGTGGCAGCAGTGAGTGCAGCCTCATGTGTAACCACAGTATAAAGCTTTGTTTACTGCACCTTAACCTATGGTGCTTCTAGGACGTTTGTACATCAGAATCATGTCTGAAACATAACACAGAAGTAGCCTAAACAAACTAAAACTATATTATATTGTGAACAATAATTACATTTTGCCCTCACTGTAAACCATGGCTTCTTGGGGCTTATTGCTTTATTACAGTTTTTTACGATTGTTTAGGCACAATTTTAAAAACAAGGCTCATTTTGTCAAAACACTACACACAGGTCATACATATACACACACAAGTAGCAGAACATCTCAGATCTTTTGTGAAATAAAACACTTTATTCAAAACTTCACAATAATTTAACAAAACCCAGTTTCAGTACCGTATGATACACACATGGTTCATACAGTCGGATTCTGTTTGAACCACTTACACACTGCTGTGCTCAATCTTAAACACTTGTAACATTTCTACCTTTCTAATGATACAGTCTGGGTTTTATTTTTTATGTTTATTTTTTTTGAGATATTGTTAAAGAACATGAATTGACCAAACACAATACACGAGACAAGTGTTGCACACTGATGAAAGTATTTATTTCTCACCACATTGTAAAATCCTTCAGTACATCATTGCAATTAGGCTGAAAATCAGAACATATTCTAAATACAATATAGTACATTAACTTTAAGTATAGTACATAAACTAAACAAAAAAAAACACCTTAGCATCATCTTTTCATGTAGCTGGATATGGCCACTTTGTCCACATCACAGGCAATGTCCTCCCTCGCAAGACAGCAAGGGAAGAATCTTCTCGAATGGCAGCTTCATCCTTGCCCAGACTCTGCATCTATTAGGTCACAGGCCTCCTCCATAGCTTGAATGAGGGGTATAACATAGTGTCGGAGATCCTAAACCTTCCACTGCCATGCAGAAGGGAAAAAGGAAAGGAAGGGAGAGTGTTGTGGGAGGTACTGGAATAATGGAACCAGTTTCTGGTTGCATTAGTCTAATACCTAGTCTGTCCAATACTTAGTCTGTCTAAAAATGTGAGTATGTGGTTGGTGTTGTGAGGAGCTATTTTGGCATGCCCCCATGGAGGCCCCATTCTGCGTGATTGCAGCATATATTGCAGCATATATTACCACCACGTTGACCCGGGACATTCAAAAGATCTCTGTGGCCAAAGATGTTTCTCCTTATTCCTCTTCTTGCACCACTGCCTTTCATTTTTGTTGAAGACAAAAATTCACCTGTTGCCTTTTTATAGTGCTTACACCTTGATTGTTGAGTTTACAGTTAAGCACCTAAGTGTCTGCACACCTGATGGCCGTGTTTGATCAGTTGGTTCATATGTGTACTATTTTGGAAAGCAGTGCCTTAAAATGGCAAAGAAGTGACAACATGTTAGATTTCTGTGTCTAATGTTGAGAAGTGTGTTTAGTGTCTTGCAAAACAATGTGTGTAGTGTTTTGCAAAAAGTGTGAGGCTGAGAATGTGCTTAAAGTTGTGCAGATTTGAGCTGAAGTTTTGCTCCTTGGGTGTCAGGTTTCACTAATTGTGTGTTATTTTTAATTTTAGTGTGTAAGCAATTGTAAAAAACTGTAAAACAGAGTGCTGCAGCTGTAACATCAAAACACAGAAGACTAATTTGCCTTGGTTTCCCCTGTGATTTTTGTGTAATTTACATTGTAGAGCAAAACCTCCAATTATAGCTAAATTACCACGGATCTTTTTTTAATCATAAATTTAAAAAACCACATAAGAAAAACACATGGCGAATTAGCCTTCTGGGTTTTAATGTCACACACTTTTCTGTCACTTGTTCATACACAGTATCAAAACTAATATTTTTTTTACATAAAGCAAACCGTGAATATTGAGTGATTAGCTTTACACTTATTGTCTATAAGCTGTTTCGTACATCACATCTTTAACATGAATGAAATGCAATTTAAATGACAAATTTTAAATACAAATTTAAATACATATATTCTTTCTTAACCATTCACTTCACATTAAACAATGCTTCAAATGTCCTTACAACATCACAACTCAGTAAACTGTGAATCGTATAGAATTAGCTGATTTCAAAAGAAACAGAAAGTAAGAAGAAACTGTGACTGTCAGCATGCCCAGCATGTCCAGCTCATTTATTTTAGAGAAATTCAGACTACAATAATCGAGAATGAGGGGAAATGTGACCAAAATTGACCAAATCAGCATTTCAGCCACAGACCACATTCTTCAAACAGAATAAACCTTTGCTAATATTCACTGTGTGATCCACCACCACATGCCACCGAAAGCGTCATGTGGTTTTGCATTTCTGTTTCTGTTATTTTGGAAAACTATATTTGTAGAAATGTATTTAAATATTTAAATGTTGACAATAAACTGTAGCAGTGACTGCTCACAGATATGACTTATATAAAATATGTATGTTTATACAATTTAATTTTACAATAAATAAAACTACTAAAAGATATAACTAATATTAACATTAAAATAGAACTTTACTGCCACCTATTAGTTTGGTTCAGTTCATTGTTAAACAGACATTTTTTTTATTAGTATTATTATTCTACTGACAGAATAATATCATGTCAAGCAGTATGTGACTTGATTGTGGTGCATCTGGTGAATATGGACATTTTTCCACCAATTTCATGTTTAGTTTGGTTCCAAAAACATATCTTGAGGGAGCTTTGTGATAAAACAAAGAAAATGCATGACCTAGTCTACGACAATTTCTACAGTATAGCCTAACATAGTCCGGCATACAGTCTACAACTGACCATTCACTCTTCAAAAGATGCTTGGGCTAGGCGAGCACACTTATTTGGCATTTTATTTTATTAAAATTATATTATCTGACACTTACATAAAGTACTCTTATATGAAAGAAAGCATACACTTAGAATAGATAACACATATTCACTATTAATTCAGAGTTTTCCTCAATGAACTCCTAATTTGCTGCTTATTATTACTTAGTAAGATAGTAGTTAATTTTAGGTATGGTATAAAATATGGTCATGCAGAATAAGGCATTAATATGTGCTTTAATAAACAGCCAGTATGTTAGTAATATGTGTGCTATTAAGCAACTATAGTTAATAGTGAGAACTGGCCCTTACAATAAAGTGTTACCTCTGGAATGATGCTCAGCGCACACATAGGAGAAATCCCAACTCTTTCTTACTTTTCCGATTTGGGGAAACAGGGACTTCAGACCAGGGAAAAATGACTTTGCCTTTAAACAGTGGGCATTAAAAGGTATTCGTAAGATTGGGGATATGTTTGAGGGAAATACATTGAGGTCCTTTAAAGGTCTAAGAAAAAACTTAGAATGCCAATGACACTTTTTTTTAAATGCTTCCAAATTCACAGTTATATAAGCATTAATTATTCACTATCTAGACCTTTACCAACAGAACTGGAAAAGGTTATGTTTCATGAGGATCTTATTGCAAACCAAATTTCAATATTTTATTGCAATTTTGTTAACAGCTCTGTTAACAGCTCTAAAGAATCATCTGAATCCAAGAGAGTTGCTTGGGGTATAGATTTGCAATATGACCTTTCAGATTCAGAATGGAGCCAGATATGTGCTAGAGCCCAGAATGCAGACCTATGTCACCCCTAAGAAGTGTAATAAGTTTAACCTAAACATCCCAGATATCTGTTTTAAATCCCAAAAACAATAAGGGGACATTTTTTTCATTGTAATGTGAGGTGATTAAGACATTCTGGCAAAAAGACTAATTTCCTCAGTTATCTCAAAATCAATGGCAGTGAACCCTGAAATACTTGCTTTGGGTTTATTTAAAAAAAAAAAAGTTTATCATTACCAGGTCATTACGCTAAAATGATTGATATTTGTCTAGTTCTTGCAAGACGTTTAGTAGCATTTTACTGGAAGAACATAGAAGGTTTACATTTGAAAGAATAACCTACAGTATAAAGGGCAAAATAAAAAGACTACCATAAAATTTGGAATCTTTTCATACATTTTCTGGAAAATAACCAAATATTGACACTCTGTTAAACACTCCCCATTCTACTGACTGATATGTGAATATATGTTGTGCTTTTGTAAATGAAAATATGTAGACATGTCTTAGCCTTTGTGTAATAACATCTTTACCTGTGTAATCAATTTTTTTTTTTGCAATGCTTTGGTGTATTTTCTCTAGATATTTTCTCGTCGTCTTCCATGTTTTCTTCTTTTTTTCAATAAAAATGTTCGTTCATTTTAAGTAAAAACTTCCACCTACTTCAACTTGAGTTGCTTCTTTATAGTTTAAACAATATTCAAATTGTCATTTGAACAATTTTTCATGAAATTGGTTAAATTATTTAAAAGTTATGGAAAAATATATGTTGCTATGAATTCGTCATATAATTTCATTTTAATAGTATGCGAAAATGTACTTTTTTCCCACAAGTGTCCCGCTGGTTTCTTCAAGAGCTATGTTCTGCTGAGTTACACTGAGGACATTCATTAGGATTGTGGGAAGCCCCTCAAGAGCCCATCAAGTTGGATTCACTATGCCAAGTCTGGAAAATGACCCAAGAGAAGTTATCCAACAGTTTCACTTGAGGACACCTGTGCTTTCACTCTTCAAAGACGAGTGCAATCCTCCATGCACAAATACCTCGCAACCTGAAAGTCTCGCGTCTTATCGTTCCAGCATTTGAAACTATTTCTAAGTCTCCTCCCCTCTATGTTCCTGTGGGATCTCTCCCTCCGCTCTCTTTCTTCATTATTAATCACGTCTGGTGTGCCATTGTGTTTAAGATGATCAGCAGGAGATCTTGACAGAGGACAAGGTCAGAGTGAGAAAGCGAATCCCGGCTAAGCAGAATGTAAAGACAGAGACACCAGTCGGCTCTGTGAAAGCGCATACACATGCAAAGTAATTTGCAGCAAGTTTGTGTAAAGAGTGATCAGATTTATCTGAGCTGTTTGGTCAACAGGAAGCTGCCAAGATTTTAGAGCAGAAGGAAGTGGACAATATTATGATACATTCCTGTCTTTATCCAACATTTTCTCTTTTCTCCAGTCCCTCCATAACCTTTAAATCACATGCAATAACCGCTCTAAGAATGAGAGTGAGCCAGAGACATGGTGTGTTTGATAGCGGTGTGTGTGTGACAGAGTAAGGTGTGTTTTATAGCTTTGATTGAAGTCGGGCTGCTGTCTGGGAGCGACACTACATTCCGCTGCTGTCACAGCCAATAAAACAATGTCACATGCTCTTTTTTCCCATGATAACCACTGGTCTGACACCTGAACAACTTGATCTGAAGAGACAAAACAAAATGGTTTGCTAGACACATTGTCTCTACACTTAAAAAGGGAAAAACAAAAGGAGATAGAAAAACACTCATTCTTTTTGCTTTTGATTTTTAGAGTTTCAGCCACAATCTCCCCTGATAATGTTTGATTTGTTGTCCGTGAGGGAAACAGGTCATTCTAATTATCCTGACAAACAGAACTAAGCTTTTTCTCTCTCGCTCTCTGTGTATGTTCCAGTTTCCCAATAACGGCCAGATACGTGGACTTCATAGGGTTTTCAAACATCTTGAAATTTTATATTATAGGCTGCATATACATTGATATATGATTTGCATCACCTTGTCTGAAAAGATGGTAAAAAGTCATTGTGAGTCTGGTCATTAACTAAAACTAAAACCATTAAAAATAAATAAAAATATACATTAAAAATATATTTAGAAAAAATAAATTGAATATTAAATAACATTAACTGAAGTAAAATTATATATATATATATATATATATACACACACACACACACACACACACAAATTATATACATATAAAAAGGAATAAAAATGAAAAAAAAAAAACTAAAACTAAACCTTCAGCTCAGTCTAAGAGAATAAAACTACATGTGAGGTGAAAAACAAAATGCTAAAAGTTTAACTGTATTTAAGTTCAAGTTCAATTCAAATGCAAGACATATAATTCAGTATATGACCAAATATAAGACTTACAGTAACCCCGAAATGTGTCAGCAATTGCAGAAACATACTTGTGTAGGTTTCACCACGCTGCGTAAAGAAAAAGGTTTCTGCCGAGAAAGCAGAAGTACATGTCGGTGGTCCTCTAGGGGTCATTACTGAAAATAACCCATAGTGTCACCACTCATTCTCCAGTTACCTCCTCTGTGCTCAATGAGGAAGAGAAATTCCACTGTTTCACCACCTAAAACAAACGAGTTACCCATCAAAAGGAACTTCCTGGATGGTTTTGTTATATCAGCAGTGTTTATTTATGCTTATTAACTTGATTTGTTTTTCCTTCCGTAATCAAAGTGGCAGCTAAAAGACAGAAGATCTAAATGTACCATTCACATGGAGCGATAGTTCTGCACCTTGTTTTTTGTTTCTCAGGGCACTGTGATGTGGAGGACACTGTTGAAGGACTCCTGCTCTGAGAAAAACAGAATGTGTATTTAAACATGATTGAAATTTTAATCTTCTAGGCAATCATTATTTTCTCCAGGTGTGTGATGTTTTTTTTTACCCAATAAATGCATATTTGCTGACAATTCCTAAGCAAATAGTGAACAAATACTTATTATACTCAGGAAAAAAACACCTGCATAGTTTCTATTTGGTTATTGCGTGATGCTTATATTTATGTGTGAATATGATGCTTTCTATGAATATATGTTTACAAATGTATGTACAAAATAAGAAATCACACAGCACAAAAATAAAACACAGATTTCATAAATGTTATGGATTTCAAGTGCCTATGTGTTACTGAAACTGCAGTGCTGTTCATTTTTATTTGTTTGTTTGTTCGTTTCTTCGTTCATTCATTTCTAAAATAGCTCATTTGACCAAGAACTGTACAATCACAATCACAAAAACACAAGTAAAAAGTAGGTTTGTGCTTTTGTAATAATATACAATTTTATAATGTACACATATATCTACTGATATGCCTATGTGTTACTGAAACTGCAGGTCTGTTTGTTTGTGTAGTTTTTTTTATTTTTTATGCCATTTCTAAAATAGCACATTTGCTCAAGAACTCTAAAACCACATAAATACAAATAAAAAAGTAGCTTTGTGCTTTTGTAATAATATATAATTTTACAATGTATATTAATGCTATATATACAATAAATGCTATAAAATGCTATAAGGGTCAAATGCTCAAATTTCCTCAACATGTCAATGAAAAATAGGGAAAATATTTTGACTGAAGGGGAATAAGTTAAATAGTATTTTAGTATTGAGACCGACCAGATTATATAGACATAATGCTGCTTTTAAACCTCAACCCACCATAAATAAAATCTAAACCTATTCACTGTATTTTACAGTAAAGAGACACTGTGTAGAGAGGACACAGAGGGTAAGAGATAGAGAGAGTGTTATATTCACACACACACACACACACACACGCTTGTGTCTGATACATACTGACAGGGTCACTCAAGGTCATCAATCACCCTAAAACACATACATCAGCAACTGAGTGGTGTGGTCATCAAACAAACAAATAAACAAAACACTGAGACACACTGAGTACAGTAAACAAGGTCATTCTGTCAGTGCAGGTTAAGTGTGAGCAGAGAGGGCTGTTTAGAGCTGATCTGAGGTCAGGGACGGCACTGCGCTTCTGTTTAAAGCTTTCCGTCTAAACAGATGGCCTTATCACCAACCAGTTTACCCACCGACAGGAACACACACTCACACAGAGCAGGAGAAGTGACAGTTTGTCATTCTTAGTGGAAGGGCAAATGCACATACTGTACTCAAGCTTTTAATACACAACCATGTCATGTGCACACACACATTTAATTGGCTTTCTGTAATGACCAAAGACCATAGAGTTATATTGTGTGTATATAAACAGTCAATTTGTTTGTATGTCCAATAGTAAGTAGCACTGACTGACTATAGTCATAACTTTCCCACCACCCACTTGCTCAACCCAAATTTTATTTGTAGATCACTTTCAAAAATCCCAATGGGTACCAAATTAGAGTACCAAAAGTAAGCAAATACATACAGCCAAAAATGCGACAAAAATTCATACAAAACACAAAAGCTAAAGAAAATGAAATAGAGGAATAATATGACCCTGGACCACAAACCCAGTCATAAGGGTCTTTTTTTTTTTTTTAATTGAGATTTATACATCATACGAAAGCTGAATAAATAAGCTGTCCATTGATGTACGGTTTGATAGGACAATATTTGGCTGAGATACAAGTATTTGAATATCTGGAATCTGAGGGTGCAAAAAAATCTAAATATTGAGAAAATTGCCTTTAAAGTTGACCAAATGAAGTTCTTAGCAATACATATTACTGTATTTCATTTACGGTAGGAAATTCACCGTAAAATGTCTTCATGGAACATGATCTTTACTTAATATCCTTATGATCTTTGGCATAAAAGAAAAATTGGTCATTTTGACCATACAATGTATTATTGGCTATTGCTTCAAATATACCCCTGCGACTTATGACTGGTTTTGTGGTCCGTCACATATGGTCTCTAATGTGGGCAATTTATGCTTACTCCTGCTACTGTAGCTCTAACTTCCTTTTTACTTAGGAAACTCATTGGAACAATTTCCTCTCTATCTCTTTTGTCAGATGACTGACATTCTGATGAGCCAGCATATATTTTTTTTCCCCCTTTTCATTGGTTTTCTTTTTAAACTGTCCGCTTGGTTGTGTACAGGTCAGTGTGTGGTAGATTGACTGATGGAGACCGACGTGGATGAAACTGAAGGGAAGGCCTCTGTATTCAGTCAAGCAAACCCTCTTTATGACAATACCATGAAGCTCTATGAGGCTGACCGCTACGACTTCCAGCACAGTGGTAAGACAAAATGGCATTATTCATATTAAAATGTTTTAAAAATTTAGTCTAAGCACAAGTCCAATGCACATATTCTTTAAAAAGAGAAAAATATATATTTTTCTGAGCATAAAATCAAATCTCTGCTTGAAAAATGACTGAATGAAATAAAAAATATAAGTAACTTAATGCACAGCTTTCTGAAATTTTTCATTCTGATCAGTTATGACATTCTGCAGTCTGATATTTCCTAATATTAAAACTCATCCAAGGCAATGTTGTATATCAGTCTGCTGATCCAAGTAACTTAAACCCTAAACTTTTTTGTAAGTTTAAGAGTTCTGCATTGCAATAGTGTTTGTGCTGTATGTGTGTTATAGAGCTAAAGACTAAGAAACCAGCGAAAAACCGTTTTTGTATTCCTGTTCTCATACTGTTTTTCCTGTTGCTGATTGGACTGAATTCTTTGCTAGCCTATAAAGGTGAGATGTACCAGAAATAAAGTCACATTTAAAAAGCTATACATTTCTGTACATACAAATGATCAAACCAAGTGGCATTTATTTAAAAGAAAATGAATACAAGCAAACTTTACAAGCAAGTTTTAGATTTCAAATAATAAAAGTTAGAGAAACTGCAATAAGTATTGTGACCTTTTAAGGATGTGAAACATTGGTTAGCCATTGACCTCCATGGTACAAGGGGGAAAACACAACTATGGAAGTCAATGTTTGGTTACCAACATTCTTCAAAATATCTTCTTTTGTGTTATGCAGATGAAAGAAATTCATACAAGTTTGGAACAACATTAGGGTTAATAAATGTTAACAAGATTTTAATTTTGGGGTAAAATATCCCTTTAATGTGATTCTCTACACCTGTGCTTCATCTGATAGGACATTTATGTGAACTTGAGGTGAACTTCATACATATACTAATACTCAAAATAAAATAAAAATAAAAAAATCACAAAACACCTGCTGATTAAAAGACATTGGGCAAACATAATAAATAAAAGGAAATGTAGTGAAAAGCTATATAAGATATTTTGTTATATAACGCAATGAAATTGATACATTATTAATATTAGCCTATGTTTTTGTGACCACTATACATTCAATTTTATGCAATCATGTAAGCTAACACCTTGTTTCTGGTTGAATTCTGTTGTTCCATGATTAAATCTGCTTTATGCATATGATGTGTATTGTATGTAGTCTTCACTCTGGAGGCTTGGGTTCACCTTCACTGTACATCAGCTGATGCCAAAATAGAGGAACTCAAGTCTGCTGAGGGATTCAATCTGGGCAGCTCCAGTTCAGATCAGGTAAACACATGTATCCATGAATGTGATACAAACTCATGCACACATATACGCAGAGAAAGCCATGTTTTGAGAGAACTGAAGTTTCTGTGTGTGTGTGCGTGCGTGCGTGCGTGTGTGTGTTAAACAGGAATGTCTCTCTGATCTGTGTGGGAACGATGGGACTCTAGAGAAACTAAAGACTCAGCTAAACCAGCTCAACATTAGTGCACAAAGAGGTAAACACATGCATTGGGTTTCCATGTTTTATGGGGACATTTTATAGATATCATGATTTTTATACTGTATAAACTGTATTTTATATCCCCTTATGAAAATCCTACCCCTCACACAAACCTTTTTTTTAGCTTTTCAAACAATTTCATTCTGTATGAGTTTTCCTAAGGGGGACCAAAAAAAGTCACAAGAATGTGAAAATTTAATGGCATAACTATCCTTATGGGGATGTTTGGCCCCCATAATGTAGGGAATACCAGATACACACCACACACACACACACACATCGTACATACATTGACCAGGCACTATTTTGGAAATCTGCCATGATTTCAGTTGTTAAACGGGTCATGAAATGTATTTTTTGATCTTTACATTATGCATCTTAGCAATTTATTTTACTCGTGTTTGCTAAAATCTCTGTATATAGATCTAAAACTGTTATTATAAGTTGTTGTTCGACTGCTATAATTAACATTTTAAAAAACAGCAACCTTGAGAATAATTGGGAAATGAGATGTAAATGAGAATGTTTTCGTTTGTCAGTTTTGATTTTCCATTTCATGACCGCTTTGAAGCATTTAGAAAGGTGTCACCATAGATATGTCCCATAGAATTGAGCTCACTATTTTTCTTTATATTTTATAGACATGGTTTGTCCGCCTGGTCCACCTGGTCCACCTGGCAGACCTGGATTACAAGGTAACTACTTCCATGCCTTGAAAATATTGTCAATCAGTATCCCCCAACCTCTCTGTTACTCTCATTTAACAGTAGTAACATTAGAAGAATGCTATATTTATAACTAATAAGTGTTATGTTCATGATGAATTTGTCCAGTACTTGTCTGCATGTGGGCTCCGGGTCATGGCACCATTGTAACAGTTCCTATTTGTACCATAGCAAATGGGATTCAAACCAGCGTCATAATGAGAGCACTAATTGCTAACATGTCCTTCAAGGGATGGATGTTTACCTACACAACTCTTCTTAGTTGTCCTCCATTACATTAATAATTGTGTTCTGCACTACTTTGCTAGAACCTGTCACCAGTTTAAAGGGGTAAAAAAAAATGGTGATAACAGTAGCAGCAGAGCACAGTGACCAGAATAGAGTCAATCACTTTCCCCATTCCTTCACAATCTGTGTGTTTTCAGCTCTCCCTGCTGGTCAAAAGAGACATAAACACTAAACTAAAGCTGCAATTTGACCTTTAGTGTCTTAGATCCTTTATCCCAACACATGTGTGTGAATAGCATTTTTGACATTTTGATGTCACCAGTCAGTATTTATAATCCAGGTGTATTCTGTATCAGGTGCTCCTGGAATGCCAGGGATACCGGGACAGAAAGGACAGACTGGCTCACCAGGTTAGTGTATATTTATATATCTGTATGAATTTGTGTGGGTGTAGCATTGTGGTCTGTGTTCCTTTTCCATAAATTTGAATGTCATGTATTGGCTTAGCAAATAATTGCTAAAGCATATGCTGTTTTGCTGCATACAAGGAAAATGGTGCAAAACAAAACAATGTTGATTGAAAATATGAATTTTCTCTCTTTCAGGTCAGGTAGGTGAGCCTGGAGCTCCTGGTGAAAAAGGACAGAAAGGAGACCAAGGACTAGCAGGTGAAAGGGGCCCAGCTGGCATGACGGGTCCACCTGGTAATCGCCTTTCTTACTTTCACACAACTCTTACCCCATTTGGAACAGTATAGTAGATCCATATCTCTCTATGACTGTTACTTCTGTCTCCAGGTATTCCAGGCTTGAAGGGGGATACAGGAGCGAGAGGAATAATAGGTGCTTGTTATGTTGATCAAAGGCCATCTGAATAATTCATACTGTAATAAAACACAAAATATGTGTTGTGGAAATGCCTTGCACATTTCTCCATCCTGTGAGAGTTTTAGTGTTGCTTTAATGAAATCGTGTCTGGTATTTTCTCTGTGCACACAAGGTTTACCTGGAACTGACGGTCATCAAGGTGCAAATGGAAAGCCTGGTATCTCAGGACCACCAGGGCTCCGTGGACCACCAGGTATCATCTAAATGATTCGATAGCTTGGCTAATTTTATAACTACTAAAAATAACAAGAAATCTAAAACAATAATAAAAATAAAGTGCTATATACCTTTTCTATTTTTACTATTACTATTTCTATTTTTTTTTTACAATGCAGTATGGATGCTAGGATATTTATAGTGTGAGCATGTCTAGGTAGTTGTTACGGTATTCTGGGTGGTTGCAAGGTTCATTATTGCCCCAAGTCAAAATAACCAACCATATTTTGACATTCTGATAACAAGACATGAATTTTTTTATATATTATTGTCCATCAGGAAAATTGATGTTTAATCCCTTAGAGAAGTATAACCACACCTCTCCTCAAGAAACCTCACAATTTTGGTTAGTCTGAACAAAACTAATAGTGATGCTTGCCTTGATAAATACCACTAAAAGTAAACCTTGGTCAGTGCAACACTTGTGTTCTAAGTTTGACACTGTTTGACACATTGTAGTTGAATATTTCCATCCATAATCTTTATCGTATATACACTAAATTATCTCTTCCTCAGGTCCTAAAGGAGACACAGGTGCCAGAGGTGAGAAAGGAGAACAGGGACCTTCAGGTCCTAGTGGTAAGAAAGCCCAGATCATTACCCAGATTGACCTAATTTTTCTATGTGTCAAACAAGCCTATCTCTCTGTTAAGGTTATTATCATAGCCAGTCTAAGGACAATTGCCATAAAATATGGCGTAGTTAGGTTTATCTGAAATAGCTGATACCACAATATTGGATAAAAGCTCATTCATATAACAGCATAGCAGCTTCACTTCGGAATCCATTTTACAGAAAACACAAATGTAATCAGCACAACATATGTGTAGACTTTGTAATCAGATTTTCAATTATAAATATTATTTTCGTTGATAATAAATACATATCGTTTTACAGACAGTATTTACTTCCAAGTGTCTACAAAACTCTTATTTAAAGGGGTCATATGATGCAATTTCAAGTTTTCCTTTCTCTTTGGAGTGTTACAAACTAATTGTGAATAGATAAGATCCCTGAAGTTGCATAGACTAAAGTCTCAAAACCAAAGAGATATTCTTTATCAAAGTTAAGACTCTGCCACGCCCCCCTAAAACGGCTCATTCAAACACACCCCCATATGTCTACATCACGATGTGGAAATATTTGCATAATGCCCCCCAAATGTTCATGCAAAGAATGAAGTCGTGGTTTCAGTAACCGCAGTAGTGTTGATGCAGCCATGACAGGGAGACGCTGTGTGTTTCTAGGCGAAAGCACTTTATTTGGCCTTCCGAGAGTAGATATATTTAGGAATAATTAAGATTACTTACAACAGAACAGCAACGCATTTTATGGATGACTGTTTCGTGAACCTAGGAGAGGAGGTGTGAGGTGTGTTGGACTTGAAGCGGTACTGCGCAGATTATCAGTGTATGACATCAAAGTTCCCCGAGAGCGATTCGAAAGCATAACGATCCATCTGTTTTCTTATCGCTCTTGCGGTACTTTGATGTCATACACTGATCATTCTGCGCAGCGCCACTTCAAGTCAAACACACCTAATTCTGACTTTGCTATGATAATCTGGCGCTTCTGAATCAGCTACTGTAAGTATGTTTTGTTATTAGTTGAAGTATTTGCTATTGACTGTTCAAATGCAGAGTTTTGCGCGTCGTGTGTGTGTGTGAGAGAGAGAGAGCGAGAGAGACAGGGTCACATCACAGTGGAGTCAGCTGTCTTAACCGCGGCTTGTGTGCAAACACATACGAGCTTCATCACTGTATCTGTCACGTGACTCTGCTCCCCTTTCGGGCTTGAACTGATGGTAAAACTAAGGACATTATTAACTGTCTTTAGATTTATTTTGAAAGATGAAATTTGCGATTATGGAAAGGGGCATTACATTTCTGATGAGTGCTTGTAGTGTTCGGCCAATCACAATGCACTGGGTCAGTTGGCCAATCAGAGCAGACTGTGCTTGTCGAAAGGCGGGACTTTGTAGAAAACGACAAGTTTGAGAGAGGAGGGGCATAGAGGACCTGCAATAATGTACAGTATTTGAAAAATAATGTTTTTTGAACATTAAAGCATGTCAGCTTATTCTGTTACACCAAATACACAAAATAATGATCTTTTAAAAAGCATCATATGATCCCTTTAAAGGATTTGATGCCACTAACCTGGCAAGCTTCAGCAAATACAGAGATCAGTTTTTCCTCACAAGTATACATTGTATTATCATGATACCTTTGTTTTGACGGAGAGTCGTGTACCCTCACTCCCTGAAATGTGACCCTGGACCACAAAACCAGTCTTAAGTCGCTGGGGTATATTTGCAGCAATAGCCAAAAATACACTGTAAGGGTCAAAATTATCGATTTTTCTTTTATGCCAAAAATCATTAGGATATTAAGTAGAGATCATGTTCCATGAAGATATTTTGTAAGTTTCTTACCGTAAATATATCATAACTTCATTTTTGATTAGTAATATGCATTGCTAAGAACTTCATTTGGACAACTTTAAAGGCGATTTTCTCAGTATTTTGATGTATTTGCACTCTCAGATTCCAGATTTCTAGATAGTTGTATCTCAGCCAAATATTGTCCGATCCTAACAAACCATACATCAATGGAAAGCTTATTTATTCAGCTTTCAGATGTATGAATCTCAATTTCGAAAAATTGACACTTAAGACTGGTTTTGTGGTCCAGGGTCACAAATTTGATAATCCCCGAATTCATTTGTGCCCTAACCTGTATTTGGTTGATCTTTTAGGACCTCCTGGTCGAACGGGACATTCTGGTCTGCAAGGACTACCTGGACAAAAAGGTTCACCTGGACCAAAGGGAGACACTGGTGTTGGCCTTCCAGGTATTGTAGGAGTGCTAAGGACACATGCATATAAGAGTGATATATGGCATTATGCCATTTATTTATGGGCAAATAATTGTTTTCAGGGCCACCAGGACAACAGGGACAAAAGGGAAGTCAAGGATTGCCAGGTAATCTAAAAACAAACACATAAACAGATGATAAACATTGAGTTTATATCATTTAGATGTCATCTGAGTATGATGTTGCATGTAGGTGTCCCTGGACTTCGAGGTCCGAATGGAGAAAAGGGCAGTAAAGGTAATTCGGGTGAGTTTGTTAAAAAGATTATTATTGACAAGAAATCAATATCCAACTCTGTGTGTTTCTTGAATTTCCTTCATCTTATCCTTTTGTCTGTCTTTTAGGCCTAAGGGGAGCTCAAGGTATGTTTTGGTGCATTTTGGGCATATCTGTAATATCATTGAGTGCACAGCATCTGTGTGATTATTAACTTGTTTGTGAGTAAATTAATTGTATCTAAATATATGATGGTCTTAAACAGGTCTTAAGGGAGAGAAGGGTGATGTAGGACCCCCAGGTGCCTCCCCTGGTAATTATTCTATAAATGCTTATGCATAATACTGTGTGTCACTGTTAACGTTTATTCAATCAAATAATTCCAATACAAAGATTCTTGTATTGTTTTTGGAGGTTCTACTTGAATAACAGTGTGTCTCACATATGTTTATTTGTCATTACCAGTGGTTCGTTTAGTGGGAAGTTCCAGCCGCGGAAGAGTTGAGGTGTTTCATGAGAATGTCTGGGGAACGGTGTGTGATGACAGCTTTGACACTGTGGATGCTTCGGTGGTGTGCAAGATGTTGGGTTTCCAGAGGGCCACTCAGGTGTTCACGGCCGGTGCAGGTGATGTATCCATCTATGATTAAGAGTTTTTGGTTAAAGGTTCAGTGGTTTACAGGCTATGGTTTCCAAAATACTCTCACAATGCTCTGCATCTGCTGCAGGAACTGGACGCATCTGGCTGGACGAGTTGAGATGTACCGGAAATGAGAGAAGCATTTTTGACTGTCCACATGCAGGAATCGGAGTTAATAACTGTAACCACAGTGAGGATGTGGGAGTTAGCTGTGCCTGAATAAAAAGAAGAAATCTTCTTACACCAATAACTAATTTTTGCTCCTCGACTTTAATTCAGCTGGTGTTTTCTGTGATTTTTAGTGGATGTATAATGTCAATTCTCCTCACACATATACAGTCATCAAATGATCTATATTCCACTAATGTTTGAAAGAGTTGCATCGTGAAACCAAACTTCTTTTTGTCAAATGTTATGCTTGAAAAGTGTGCATGGTGTCATCGAGGGAGCAACATCCATGCATTTCTGAGTGGGATTTGTGTGTGCAAATATTTTTGGCCTATGTACAATATGAATGTATAAACACCACAACAAACTCATCCATGTATACTGTGCTATCCTAAAACTGTCCTAACTCATAACACTTACACACAGCAAAATAAAGAGCTTAATTTTGACTTTAAAATGTGTCATGTTTTGGTTTCTGTACAGTCAACACTCTATGGCTCTCTCACGATCCTTCTTTAAATTGTGCTGTCTTGCATTTTGGATCTAAGAGACACTAATTAACAATTATCATTCAGAGGGCGTCTCTGCTCCTGTTCTCCTCTCCAGGGACCTCCTCTCTCCAGTTCTTCCCTTCTCTCACTGTATCTGTCTGGCCCCTCGTTAGCTGTGGGACCCCGGGTAAAGGAAGGGTGGGCTTGGGAGTGAGGTCCTCTGAAGGGGTGAGAGGCCGCACTAATAAATAAATGATGCAGTCAGTGATGGTAATAATAATGAGAGAGGAACAGATATGTTAGCATTTATAAAGAGCTCCGGTCCACTGGGAGTGAGATGCTTATTAGTTTAACTGGGAGACTCTCACTCAAGGCTTTGTTTAAACTGAACCTGAATCTGAGATCTGATCAACACCAGAGTGTATTACTTACAGACAATAATTGCTAGTCCAGCCATTTGCAAAAAAAAAATAAAAAAAAATGTTGACAGTTATGCACCTACAATGGGAGCCTAAGCACCATAGGCTTCATTGTGTGGACTTCTCTGATTTCTTTTATGTTTGTTTTTACAAATGGTAATGTGACTTAGGAGTAAACTTTGTTTTCTGTGCAACAGGTGGGGTCAATTAACACAAAGGTTTATGGAAAACTTTAGAATCCTGAAGACATTCATTAGGGCACTCGTGGCCTAATGGTTAGAGAGTTGGGCTTGTAACCTGAAGGTCGCCGGTTCAATTCTTGCACTGGCAGGAACTGAAGGTGGGGATTGTGAATGAACAGTACTCTCACCACCTTTGATACCATGACTGAGGTGCCCTTGAGCAAGGCACTGAACCTCTAATTGCTCCCCGGGCGCTGGAGCATTGGCTGCCCACTGCTCTGGGTGTGTGTTCATGGTGTGTGTGTGCATTTGTTCACTACTCACTGCTGTGTGTGTGTGCACTTGGATGGGTTTTGAGTATGGGTCACCATACTTGACAATACGTCACAACTTTTACTTTCACATTGATTGAACCTTAAAACTTGTGCAATATAGGAAAGCATTTTATTTATTTGGAAAAATGTTTTTTTACAGAGTGAATGAGGAAGTATAACTGCTGAAGTTTCTGTAAAAGTTGCAGATGTGTGTTTATATATGGGTGTGGATAATCATGTGTTGTAAACAGAGTGGCAGTATAGAGACAGTGCTTGATGAAAATCTGCTGACCAGTATGGTCAGAATTTCCTAATCCACCAGATCTGAGCATTTATGGCCTGTGTCCTGTAAGTCAGCTATATAAATCTATTATTTTTCTTCTGAGAATACTTTTTTCAGCTCTCAGAGCTGTTAAGCTACAACAACCAAACTTGGTACAGACTTTGTCTCTTCTGACAGATTGTTATGACTTTTCTAACTTATCTGACTTACCATATCTATGCACCTAAACAGCTATGCCTAGTAACTAATCACACCCTCTACTCTAGTACACTAGTACAGTGCTTCCCAACCACATCCCTTTGTCTGACACATGCATTTCAGGTCTTAGTGTCTGTAAGGTATGGTGGCCGAGAGAGCTCAACGTGCTGCAACTTCAGAAAACACATGCAAATAGAAAAAGCACCAGCAAATCAAGAAAAAATCTTCATCAATTTGACAGCAGGTGCTGTAAATGCTCACAACACAAACAAGTAAATAAACGCACTACAAATAATCACAACACAACCAAATAAAGAATTTTATTTGCAGCGTGTTTCTTTGTTTGGTTGTGTTGTGAGTATTTGCAGCGTGTGTGTTGTCAAATTGATGAAGCTGTTTTCTTAATTTGCAGGCGTTTTTTTCTATTTGTAGTGCGTTTCTTTAATTGGTTGTGTTGTAAGCATTTGTAGCACGTGTGTTGTAAAACTGAAGTTGTTTTCTTAATTTGCAGGTGTTTTTTCTATTTGTAGCACGTTGAGCTCTCTCGGCCACCGCAGTAAGGGCTTCAAGAATGTAGTTAGAAAACACTGCACTAGTATCAACCAACCAGAAAAGTGCCTCTCAAACCTGTCCTGGGAACATTTTGAATGTCTCCCTCACCTAAAGGCTTTGTTCAGGCTGCAGAGCAAATCATATTTTTTTTTTTTTTTTTTTTTTTTTTTTTTTCTGTTTTCAAGCAGACTGTCCGCACTATTAATTGCAAGTAATCAAATCAGGTTTATGTCCAGACAACTGACATATCTGCATGGGTTGCTTTGGTAATGATGTAAGCATACACACGTATGTGACGAGCAGTGTTGGGGAGTAACTAGTTACATGTAACGGAATCACATAATTTAATTACAAAATAATTAATTATTATTAATTCTAACAATCTTGGGGGGGGGGCATATAACAATGGGGGGGGGGGTGTCAATGCCCCCCCAAGGCATTGTTAGATGCCAGTGTCTCCAGTCATAGCTATGCAAAGATTTGATTTCAAAAACAGTATCATAGCTATTAAACTATTTCTTTTTAATTGTTATGATTTTAAATCAGTATTTAACCTCAGAATGAGCTCAAAGTAAAAAAGAGTTGCTATAGTCTGATTTTGTGGTGGCTGTGCTTTAAAATTAAATTATTAAAATCTTAATCCAAGTGATGAAGACTTTTGAAAGTCTGACAGCAATCAGTGTTGAGTACTGCTCTAAGGTAAACTCCCGCCTGCTTTAAATGTTTCAAAATGATTAATAATAATAATAATAATTAATATAATAATAATTAACGTTGGTTAGAGATTTAACAGATACATTAATAAAGTAATTGAAATAGTTACACTACTTATTACATTTTAAATAGGGTAACTTGTAATCTGTAACCTATTACATTTCCGAAGTAACCTTCCCAAAACTGGCGAAGAGGCTTTCAAAACAGATGCAGGAAAAGTGGAGGTGCATTATCTTGATCTCCAGACAAGTGCTCGTAGTGCAGAACTCCTCTGTCACACAAAACTCAGTGCCGGAGGAGACGCTGATAGGCTATATATTGTGATGTCCTGTGCTGTAGTCAAAGTTGGCTTTGAATCCTTTGAATACTGCATAAATTCTGGCATTTCCGTCACCGGTTTTGACGTTATTGTTGTGTTTTGCGTTTAGAGTAACACACAAGACAAATTGAAAACGATTTAAGCAGCCAGAGCTAACCCTATCTCAAGAATGTGCATTTCAATGGCACAATTTTTTATTTGGCGTACTATTTATATGCAAAAATGGACTTTGGCGTGCATATGATACGCAATTGGTACACTCTAAAAAAAAATGGTGCTATATAGCACTAAAAGTGGTTCTTGGCTCGTAATCATAGGGGAACCACTTTTGGTGCTGTATAGCACCAAATCTTGGTGCTTCAGTGGTTCTTCAGCAGTTCTTCACCGATTCTTTGGCACCGCTACCATATACAGAACCTGTTAAGCTCCTGTATGGTTCTTCAGCGGTTCTTCAGTGGTTCTTTGGGGTTATTAAGGTGCTATATAGCACCACTGCCGTACAAAGAACCTGTTAAGCTCCTTTAAAGGTTCTTTACGAGCCAAAGAACCACTGTTGGTGCTGTTTAGCACCATTTTTGTTGAAGAAATACAGTGCAATATGGCACCTCTTACGGTTCTACATAGCACCATTTGACAAAGGTGCTGTATAGCACCTTTGAAGATATGGTGCTATATAGCACCAAAAGTGGTTCCCCTATGATTACGAGCCACAAGAACCACTTTTAGTGCTATATAGCACCATTTTTTTTTAGAGTGTAGGTTTAGGGGTGTGGGGTAGTTGCATACGCTAAAATGCATATTTTATGCACGCAAAAACTGCGTATTATATGCACGTGCAAACACGTGCGTAACTTATGCACGGCAAAGTCGGTTTCTGCATATAAATGTGTAAAAAAATAAATAAATAAATAAATAAATAAAAGGGCTATTGATACGCATTTGTCTCGACTGTCTCGACTATCTCGACAATATCAGGACATGCAAAAAAATCAGATTTTGTTGAGTAGGCCTAACACACCTGATTCAACTAGTCAGGGCTGCGTTTCCCAAAAGCATCGTAAGCCTAAGAAGTTCGTACGCATCGTAACTTAAGTAGCACTTGAAAATCATCGTAGATCTACGAGTGCTCTGGAGTAATCGTAAATCCCTACGTGCATCGTAAGAAAACAGAATTATGAGGTCACCTGCAGGACAATCGGTAGATTACACTTTTAACTTTATTCAAAGTGCAATGAGATTATAATTAAAACTTTTGATTGTACTTTATTGTACTCTTTATCTCTCGTTTTTTTAATTTATATCAGATGAAATAATTAAAAAGGGCAAAAAACAAAACAAAAATACACATCTAAAATAAATGACTGAACAAAAAAATGAATAAAAGAAGTAATGTAGGAAATATGCTTTAAAGACCGGGAAAAATAGGTATAAACTCATAAAAATCTGTCAATGGCTTGCTGACGTTCACGAAAACGAGCCATGTATTGGACCCGGAAATAACGTCTTGCAGATATTATATAGCCTACATTATTATTATTATTATTATTATTATTATTATTATTATATTATATTAACATTTAAATTTGTTAACATTTCAATAAACGAGCGTGTACTACAATTACGAGCCATTCTATAAATTGACATTTCAGCACTTGACCAACGGATAGCGACTCCTAAGTAGCACTTAAAGCACGGCTACGTGCGATTGTGTTAAGTGCAATTTTGGGAAACGCACGTGAAACAATAACGAACGTTCGTAAAATGACTGGTAGAAAACGCTCTTAAGTGTTAAGATCAATCGTTATCGAGAAACCCAGCCCAGCTCATTAGTAGAGACTGCAAAACCCAAAATGGGTGTGTCCAATAAAGGAGACATCCAAAATGTGCAATGGTGAGGTTCCCCAGGAAAATGTTTGAGAAGCACTGTCCTAAACCATGCTAGCAATGCCTAGTAACATGCCAAAACCGAGCAATATGCTAACAACACTTACAGCTAAAACATGCAAGGAATGCCTAAGATCTAATATGGCATGAAGATGTTTAATGGGGTGTGAAGTAGTTTCTTGAAAATCTGCTGAGGAATGATACTGTCTGACGTGGTCTAATGGGGTCAGAAGTTGTCTGATGTAGTTATAAGGGGGTTTGTTGAGGTCTGAAGTCATCTGATATGGTATGTCTAAATTTTATTGTTCTGTTTGATTCCACATGATGCTCTGTCTGAAAGTAAAATCTTCAAGCTTTTAAAACTGTTTGAAACACTGTTTGAAACAATTGCTCTAGCAATGTATTTATGATTTCATTATACTAACAAGTTTACCTCTATTAACCACACTGCAAATATGGCTGTACACGTTCAGCTGGTGTATGATGGATGTCAGCAAAAACTGACATCAAAAACTCAGAGAGCAACCTCTGTACCTTAGCAGCCACATCCTATTAAACTCTGTTTCATCCTGAGCAAGATGTGTGACAATATGATGCTTCATGTCCTCAACGCAAACAACAACACAATGTGTTCTCTATGGGTGTTATGCAGTGATATACCGTTTTGCGAACTGGTGTTTTGTGTCAACTGTTACTAAATTGTTTACTGCTATATGTTGTATTAGCCAATCAAAATCCAAGATTAGAGCTTTTTTTATTACTCTATTATTATTGCCATATAAATATGGTTATTTAAACATGACTATTTATAAGTGCTTTTGTTATATTGCTGCTTTACCCCTTTTTTATTAACCTTGTAGCTAAAAAGTATTCAGCCTTAGGATATGAACCCCTTTTCTAAAATGTCATGTTTTACTCTATAACACGTGATTTTGTGGAAGGTCTCATTTGGGCAGTGCTGGCGTCATTTGACAGTTTCACCCAGTTTCATCTGCTTTTTTTTATGAAACAGCAATATATTTAATTGTGCAAGTAATCATTTTACTCATGAAGGGTCCCATGACTCTTTGTTGAATTTTTTATTTTTTTTCTTCTTAAAGAGAAGACAATGGTACTTTCTGCTAGCTATTTGTCTCTGTTCTGCACTCTGAGTCACTGCAGAACTTTAGAACTGCAGAACTGTAACTTTCACTCATTTAATTGACTAATTTCATTTCCCTTATTGCTTCCTGAACCCTGAATTATACTGATTTCATCTGACTTCCTTTCCATTTCATTATTAGGATGAACTATCCTATTTTTAAATGTCTCATTGTGTAAATTAAACAGTGAAATGTTTAATCACAACATGCATTCATGTAGCAGTATGCATTATTTGATAATAACTTAGAAATGAGAATTAATCCAAGGGTAAAAACAATGCATTCAGTACAGCCATACAAAATTTTAGCTGAGCACTAGAATATAGTTCAAAAGTATGTAAAACAACTTAAGTACAATGAAATTGGTTGCTCAAATTCACAAGTGTCAGTATGTCAAATCATCCCAGAGAGAAAGTCAATATGCACTACAAAGAATTAAATAGACTGTGCTTAATGGACAATCTTTTGACTGTATCCGATTTTTTGTCCGACCTGTTTATAAGTTTTAATTATTTTAAAAATATATATATTTATTTGAAAAATTATTATTATTATTATTATTATTATTATTAATATTTAATAAAAAAAAAAAGTAGGCCTATGTTATTTAAAAAATCATAAGAATCTGAAAAATTAACATCAGACGCATTACACTCACGTAAGATTAATATTTAGTTCTTGGTTTAGGGAAAGTTCTTGTCATGTTAACGTTATTGTCTTGCTGAACAGGATGAAACCTTTATACGGGCGTCTACAGATGAACACAATCAGGTCTTTCACTGCCCTCTTTTGGTGTAGAGACGTATGACGAACAGCGTGGGATATGCTTTAGTCAGTGATGAAGGAAGTAGGCTATTAATTACGGGCCAGCTTGGTTAATCAAGTTAAATAAGCGCTTCAGCGTTATCGTGTGCAGGTCGTGGACTGTGGGATCATGTTATTCCTTGGTCTTACATTAATGCAGCAGGGGAAAGTGTTAGACAGCAGACGAAAACTGGTTCAAGAGAATCATTTACTAAATGCACTTTGTTAACGCCAGTCATTTATGCGCTTATTTATAAATTGCTTTTACAGCGAGTCACATGTTTTCTTGTAAATTCGCTGACAGTGAATAGGCCTATATGCTTATGATGTATTTTAAAGTGATTTTTTTAACATCCCTTTTTATTATCAGACATAGAATACAATGGCTTTGCAATGATCAAAATGCATTGACACATCATGCCTTCTTGTCTTTGAAAACGCTGAAAGCAGTTCACGCATTACCTCGGGATCTCTGATTACTTCCATGCAAGGCTATACTTCAGAACTGTATCGTCAGTATTCTAACTGGCCACGAGAGGACGCAAAATACAGCTTCAGATCCTCCACACTCTTTAGTCATATTCATCAACGTCAACCTTGTATGCAAGCCCAGCAAACAGACTGTAGATCATAATTTTTGTTAAAAGTGATGCCATTATGTATTCTGCTGATGGCCTGCTAAAACTAGTCTTACAACCAGGAGACTTTGAAAATGTTGCATGTTGAGGGATGTTTTAGGCCTATATACATGTTTATCCAATTTTATTAGTCTATATCTCAGACATATTGACCTTGCGATATGTCACAGTAGATACACTAATAAATAAGTAGGCCTAGCTAATGTTACAATAACGCTTTTAAAAAAAAAGTTAATAACACCAAATGTTCTGAACCAGTTGTGTTTAATGCTCCGAATTTTCATAAAGAGATTGTGCTTTTTTCAGTCTTGGGATATGATGGCACAACAAATCTGGCGTTTAGTGGCCCAATTTATGAACTTAAGCCTAGTCCTTACTATATCTGTGGAAACGTAGGTCAAAATCGCTATGGAATAGAACAGAATAGAATAATATGAACACCTTTGAACATCTGTTCTGTGCATGAGACGCACATTCTTCACGCATGACTAAACGCATGCTCTGCCCGGCCGCCTTGTGGACCCCAAAGGGCCTCCCACTGTAGGCTACATGGTAGCAATATCTGTGACCGTTACTCGCTGTCTACTTTTACACACCTTTCCATGGTCCAAATGTCTAAACGGAATGGCAAGGCCACGAAGCACCAAGCAAAAAAAATAAATAAATAAAAATAAATGACATGCCTCTTTACTGTCTCAGCGCGTTTTGCAGGTCACAACAGGTCCCATATAGGCTAATTATATTTACTTTAAATAGATATCCACTGACATTCAGAAAAATTTAAAGTTACAGTTTACGTTTAACATACCAGAAATTATGGATAAGAAATTAAGGATAAGGATTTTCCAAATTACGAGTCTCGAAAATACCTGATATTTTGGGAATATATGGCCTGGGATGGAGAGTTTGTGAAACTGTAAATTTAAATAATAATAATAATAATAACCATAAAATAAATAAACATTTTTAAGCTGTTGAAATTGACACCAAACGCATAGCACAACCTAACCAAGGAGCTATCCAGTGAATTAAGCAGGGGTCGTTTACATTTTGTTTAACAATGATAAAATACATTCATCATATTTTCACTAAAGCTCTTCCACGTGAGCGGTAAAATTAATCACAGGACATTTAGCTGTCAATTAAGCCATTTATGCAAATAGAGTTTTTGGTAAGCGAAGCCTCATCAGGACGTTCATGCATTTGAGGCCGCTGCAAAGCTGGTTTGATTAAACGGTTCTTGCGTGCATTGTGGCAGGCGCTTTTAACTGTGCTGTATGATGAACGCCCAACTGATCGCGGTGAATGCACGCTAATTAAAACCTATAAATTATGTTTTTATAAGAGTTCTTAAGACGCGTCTTGCGAGAGAGATAGTGGACTATTCAGCCATTTACCGCTTAACCGACGCCGCCTCACAATAACCCACTCTCCAGAATGAGCCGGCAATAGCCCTAATTATAAATTAATTAAGTGCAAACAGATAATTCTCGCGATAAGTATATCAAACACCCAAATATTGAGAACGAGGCTACATAGCCTATGCCAGTCTGGCTTCACTCGTCCTGAATGAGATCTAAATTAAATTCTAACGTAGTCTATTTTATTACACAGTGACGTATGGTACTTGTTTTAGTAGGCTATATTAGTTGCCTATGCTATTTATAGCATTAAGTTTTATTGTAGCATTTATAGACATTCAATTATATTTTAATAGCATATGCAATGACATAGTGGTAATTATTGTTTAGCAGCTTTTTTTTTTCTTTTTTTTTTAATTTAAATTAAGGCATTTGGAGACAATTATCCAGAAAACGGATTTGGCTTTAAATATGAAGTAGTTCTATATTTTCGCAAAGAAGCCTATTGTAGTATGGTTTTGTGATCTTTTCTAAGTTTTTCAGGCATTTTTTTTGCCTTATAACAGTCATATTACTGTTTTTAACTATTTCCTCTTATAAGCTGCAAATATAAAGTTATTCGAAGATTTGTTTTTCATTTTAATTCTCTCCTCGCGTCTATGGGTGAATTTGAGCGTGGCTGCAGGAGGCAGAATTCAGCTACAAAGGCAAGAGCAATCTCTGTGCCGTTTGATATCTGTGAGCACAGGCGCGGAACGGAATTGGACGCTGACACACGTGGCAAAGAGCTCCTTTGTCATAGATAGGCTCCCCACTCATATGTGATCTGATGTGTTTCCGGTTAGTGGCCACTAAGAGTGGTTGTGCACGAGTAGAGTTCCAGAAAAAGAGGTGTCAAACCGAGGTCTGGCAATGCGGAGGGTGTAGGAAAGCCGCGTATACCGTGCGCTGTCAGTCCTATCCAAAGTGACAGCGCGCAAGCGTTATCTTTCCACTACATGTCAACAAGTTGACTTACAAAATGTACTCACTTTCGCGGGAAATTAGCGCGTTGTCATGGATACCTAGATAACATTGTCCAGTCTTTCGTTATATTTGGAGCGGAACAGGTTACAATCCAACCACTGGAGCGAATTTCAAAGAGGGGTGCTGTTATGGAAGAGCAGCGGGGTCAGAGCGAAGATGACAGCGTTTCTCTGTCACCGAGCCTGCCCTCTCCACCTCTGCTTCCGCTGCAGGCTGCGCACCACACGCACAGAACCACCAACTTTTTCATTGACAACATCCTCAGACCGGACTTCGGCTGCAAAAGGGAGCGTTGTCCAACTGTCCCCAGCACTCCTTGTCCGGATTCCAGCTGCAGTACCGACAGTATTTCATCTTCTGCCTCGTCCACCGTTTCGTCTCCAGCCAGCAGTAGGCATTCCAAGGCAGACGAGGCCGACAGAGGGAACGCAGCAAAAGCTGGGGTCTTCTCAGCGTCATCCGTTGCTTTGAATAGCCCAGGTGAAACCTCCTCGCCCAGTAAAGACCCCCAACAGTTTAGGTGGCCCGCCTGGGTTTATTGCACGAGATACTCTGATCGACCTTCATCTGGTAAGGCATCTGGTAACAAATAATACTCTTTATGGTACTAATAATAATAAAAAATACTCTTCTTTATGTATAGGCCATACCTTTTTTTGCATGAACTAAAAGCAGGAAAATCAGCTTATGAATACCGAATATACTTTCGATCGTAGAAATATTCCAGCTGACACACACCATAATCATATAAATAATAATGCCTCATGTTCATCAAACCAGACCAAATTTACCAAGTGATGAAACATAAAATAGGATTTCTGTTTGTTTGTTTGTGTTTGTTTGTTTGTTTGTTTGTTTTTGTTGTTGTTGTTGTTGTTGTTGTTTTCGTTTTACACCATGCACGATCCAGACACAACTCCACCGATGGTTTCCAAGAAATTAAGATTTGCATGTTAGTCCTATATAATAAATAAACATCGTTTATTAATAATGGATATATATTTTCAAGATAATTACAAAATAACTAATATTGCCCAATAAATATAAGTCTACGAAATGAACAACATAATCAACGCTATCTAATCTGTTTTAATAAAACAGAAAAAAAAAACAAATCTGTTGCGTGTGATTGATCTCGCATTTTAGCCTTGATGTTGTGTGTGTTTTTTTGTTTGTTTGTTTTTTTGCTGCCATAGGTTAGGCCTAGTGACAATTATTATTATTATTATTATTATTATTATTATTATTATTATTATTTACAAGATCGCACATATTTTGCCTATGTCGTAAATATTATCTCCCTTGGTTTTCTCAAGTCACCGTTCAAAATTGGAAATATATATATTTAATTATATATTAATTATAATAATTAATAATATCATATTAAACTTTTTCATTTTTAACCTATTTCTGTTCCATCATATAGGCTATTTTGGCTTTTGTCGATGGCTTGCATTAAGACAACTTGACTAGACGTCAAAACGAATATAATTTATTTTTCCACTTTCTTCCAGCAACATAATAACAATGTAGTTCATATGTTGAACTACTCCTATGTTCATGTGTTGTTATCCGTCTGTATGTGTAGTAGTTACATTATTATTTTCCCACAAATTGAAGCAACAATTCGCGTATTTTGTATTTCTAATTATTTATTGGACAGTCAACGGAGTTAGCTATCTAGTCCTGTCAGTTCTTAAAAGGCAACCTAAATTTATAAAGATTGTTATTGTAAAAAGTAAGAAGAATTTTGCTTATTTATTCTTGTGATCATGTGGCACAGACAACAATACACACCACGCCACTGCCCTTTTTTGTGTGTGTAGTCCAAAATGGCTTTGGCATTTAATGAGATGGTTGATATTCATGGATTCGTCTCATTGTTGTCTCTACACAAGGCCCAAGGACCCGGAAATTGAAAAAGAAGAAAAACGACAGTGAGGATAAACGACCCAGAACGGCGTTCACAGCTGAGCAGCTCCAAAGACTGAAGGCTGAGTTTCAGGCGAGCCGCTATATCACGGAGCAGCGGCGGCAGGCCCTGGCGCACGAACTCAAGCTGAATGAGTCGCAGATTAAAATCTGGTTCCAGAACAAACGGGCTAAAATCAAGAAAGCCACCGGATTCAAGAATGGCTTGGCAATGCAGCTAATGGCGCAGGGACTGTACAACCATTCCACCACCACCACCGTTCAAGAAGACGATGGCAACTAGCAAAGACAGAAAGAGACAGAGAAATGGGGAATGAAATAAGATCGGAAGACAAAGTGGAAAAACTCAAATTACTTGACCAGACGTTATAAAGGGATATTATAGTTATTTTTATCAACCTGTTTGGAGGAGCGGGTGATTTTTTTACAATAAAACTGTGTGGAACCATTGGCCTCATTTTGATTTTGAGGATGCTATTAAAATCTAAATGGATCGCGCTGGTTTGTTGTTTGAAATCGTTGCCACTACCAGTCAAACTAGACACTTTACATTTTATCTAAATTCTTGTTTTTTATGCTGTAAAAAGCAATATTTCTTCGTGCCAAAGATGTTATTCGAACAGTATAGCTACACTTCGTCTATTGGTAGGCCTAATATTTTTTTTTCTTTGATGATGGGACTTGGGATAATGGGAAACTTATCTGATAGCAGAAACTATTCTGTACAAGATATTTAATACTGTATCCAAATAAACCTTTTTTGTACATGCAAAACGTGGCGTCTATTTTCTCCTTATTTTGCCTTTATACAATTAATAGCCTAAGTCAGCATAGTAGTCTAACACAATTTTTTTTTTCTTGTACCGTGAATCAGAGACAGAGCTCCAAAAGAGTAACCAAACCTGCGTCGTCAAATTTGTTTCGCCATTATGTTTACCAAGCTTCTCACAAAAAAAAAAAAAAAAACGACTCTCAGTTCCCCTTTTTGTGTGACAGGCTGCGCGGCGTTGGCGGTTCATATCTGTAATGCATGTAAAACACAAAATGCATTAACATTTTCATACAGAGATAGCGTGATAATTTCACCAGTAGTCTGATGTATTTTATATCAAAACTATTCAAAAATAAATACATTGTATTTACAATATTAAATATAGGCCTACGGACTGATCTATAATTACTAACAGATGAGGATAAAGAAATTTACAAATGCAGGCTATGTTGAAAGACAAAATCATGGTGCATAATTACTACTTTGTTAGCTGGAAGATTATAGGCCTACACTTTTAGCAATAATAATAATAATAATAGCCCTAAGTTTTAACAAAATAATTTTAATAGACGGTAATGTAAGCCTTGTTGTGTCATATAGCCATATAGCCTCTACTCCGTTTTCGCCGCCCATCTCTTTTTAGCTGTGGCTTTGAGAATTTGAGAGCAGTAGTTGAGTGACTGTTTCGGTGGTGTGTTGTGGGCATGCCATGCCGTGGCTTTTTTGTAACCGATTAATCAAACCAAAGACGACAGAGAATCGTGAACACCTTATCCTGATGGGAATCACTGTTTGTTTTCTGAAGCTCTCTGCCCGGGGCAACATTTTGCAGCGTCATATGGCATCTTCATTGGACCTGCAGCATGCGTGTTGTTGGATTCGTGGTTTTCTCACACCTTCATTGTCTCCACCGCTATATGGTCCTCAACATGAGGCGCGCCTGGGCAGGCTCGGCGCAGTGCAGGAATTAGCAACTGTCAAGTTCAAAAGCGAGTTACACTTGATTGAGATCTTGGCCTGTAAATAGACGTTTTTCTCAAGTTCTTAAAAACCACAAATATCCTTCAAAATATGATTTAGAAATAATAAACTAAGGTTCATGCCTTACTCGAGTGAACGTTTTAAAGGAACGTCTGCCGGTTTAAGACCCAGAAATCGCCACAAAAGTTCCAGTTTGGCTAAAATAAAGCATGTTGTTTTGCCGTTTACAACAATCTTCGGATTCCATAACGCGTCGCTTTGCTACCACCTGCTAGAAAATCAATTTTGCGGAGCATTTGGAAGCGAATAAGATGAGCAAACGAGACATTGCAGAATGTTGTTCGTCATCAATCACTGCTAAAAAGCTCACATTGCCTCTTGTGTCTTCCGCCGTCACGCCACGCTTGAACCTAGATTTGGTGTAGACTATGAATAAACGACAAATAAAATAAAAAATAAAAATTACAGAAAAAAATGAGGGCTAATGAATCGCGGTAAACTAGGAAACAGTGTATCAATATGTTAGCCTACTTTCTCAGTTGTTCTTTATGTAGGTTTCAAAAAAATTAAAATGAAATAAAATAAAAATAATAAAAATAACTATCATTCTGTTCCAAAAATATTGTTTACCAACACTCCAGTTTAGGCTGCTTCATTTACTGCTTCATGAATTATAGAGCTCTTTAAAAAATCTGTTTCACTGCTACATTTTAACATTTTAAATACAACTGTTGTGGAAGAATTTATAACGATTTAAGCATTATCCTTTCGAACAACTTGCTGTCTAGCCTAGTGAAGTGCATAATAATAATAATAATAATAATAAATTGTAGAACGGCCAAACAATGCAAACATATATAGGCCTATTATTCGCACAGTGCATGCTGGGAACAAGGTGAGTGAAACCATTTTTAAGTGTGGGCCTATTTGAACTAAATTAATTAGGCTAATCCCCCGCTAAGCTTGTTGGTTCAACTTCGTTTTTAGAATTTATAGGAATATAGCCTACAATATGCCTAATAAAAATTGAGTAGGCTATATTCTTAAAATAAATGTTTTTAATTGGAATCATTTAGCTATACTGGGCTTAAAAAACAATATACATTTTATTCTCTCGTTCTTTAAAAAAAAACATCTGTGCCGGTGTTTTAACGATCGCGGCTAGCCTAAATCATTTCTATGTAGCCTAGCTAACATTTAGCTCATAAAATATAAATAAATAGGCTAAAACGTTTTGCATTGTGAGAAATGGTCATTTCTCAAGTCAGTTTTATTTAATTTATTATTTTGAATTTAAATTTGATTTAATTTATTCCTCTGCCACATGACTGAGGGAATGTGCACGCTGAGTCTGAGTCATACCTTTTCATCATTTTCAAATAATTACCATTGAACTTGTGAAAAGAACATTCAGTCCCCCAACAGACAGATAGGCCTATACACACCCTCCGAATATTTTCTCAGATCTACAAACCCCGTGAATACACAAACAAGACCAACCGAACAGCCTTGATGTTTACCACAAATTAAAGCGGCAATTTGTGAAGAAGTGCATCTAATCTTCAAAATGTCTGTGTGTGTAGCATAGCCTACTTTTTTTTTGTTTGTTTTTTTTTTACTGGTTTGGAGCTATTACGGGGAACATGTCACAAAGGCTGTTTGACTTCAAAAGTCCTTTTTTTCCGGCAGTTCTTTTGTTTGCATGTTTTGCTTTATCAAACCTGTCTCAAATTAGAACATTTGTGAGTTCTATCCTAAAAGTTTTTGTAACTGCAGTTTAGTTCATGACGTGTCTTCCCTGTTTTACATAAAGACAGAGGACATTAAAGAAGAGTCAGGGCTACCAATTCAGGAACCGAAAAAAAAAAATAAAAAAAACTTTCGTCTTTTTAATTCTCACATTGCACTTGTATTAGCAAATCACTTCGTCATCACTACGTCTCCACCCATTAAGTATTATTTTTATTCATACATAACAGTTCACTGGTCACAGATTTTATTCTGTAGCCTACTTTAGACAATATTTCATATTTTCACTTCTCTTAATATTATTACATTGATGCATGGGGATCTTCAGCGAAAACCTATGAACTGATGAACCAAATTGTGGAATTTAGGATAGCCATCCATTTAATAGAATTCACATTAGACAGCTGCTTTGTAAAATGCTCTCGCTGTTAACTTTTTTTTTCCCCCACACCGATTCTATAAAAGATGAGTCGTAAGAAATTCAGAAAAGACTGCAGGGTTGTTAACAGGCTTGTTTAGTGGTAGATGAGCATGATGTCACTGCTGCGCACTAGCCATATTTCAGTATGACAGATTTCCACTGGCAGCAATCCAGTGCAGAGTTTTTGGACCCCAGGTGACGTCCAATGAGCGCGCACATATCCCATCTGTGTCTCTAGGAGCTTGGGTTTCCACAGACAGTATTTTTGGAATGGAGTTCCTCTCGGACCATGGATAACGCATTTAAACACTGTCACAACGTGGTGTGTGGTCCACCGCGCGCATCGGTCCTCAATGAAAGCCCCTCAAGAGGCTTGCATTTGTTCATTGTATGCGAATAAAACGAAGCACTTTATTCTTAAATTATGATATATGGGTGTATGGCAATCGGTTTATACCCTTCTTTAACAAACATGACTTTGTGCGTAGACAGGCGAAGTTTTAAATTCTGGGAAGAGTTTGCTGGGACATGGACAGCTGAGACACATTATCATCGCTATGCTGGCAGTTGGCACTACTGTGATAGCTATATATCTAAAATAAATAAATAAAAGGATATCGGAATAAAGAAATTGGGAGAACGTTAATCGTACATTATCACAATCCTAAAAAGAATGTTCCGAAAATTAAATAAAAAATTATACGATATTTAAAGGCACACATTTAATAATATAATTACGGTGTGTGTGTGTATATATATATATATATATATATCATTACATAACGCGTGGAAAACTAATGGTTTAACTATATTTGTTTGTATGAGCCTTGTTCATTGAAAATGCGCAAATATATGACTCTGTGATATGCAGGGTTAATGCTCAAAGTTGCTATGACTCATAAAAGTCAACCATAAACAGTCTAAAATCAGACTAATGAAATACTTCTAAGTAGAGAAATTGCATATTCTTTTTTTTTTGAAAACCATTGGGGGGGGGGGGGCTATGGTAGTTTAGCACAGCACATCGATAAATGAAATTAAAAAATATGACGCACCCAGATTTTTATTTATTTTTTATTTATTTATGTTTTTAATAAATATAGCCTAGTTGTTGCATGTTGACATCTACAGATATTGTTAAATCTGATGTTAACACAGAAGGAAATGTTTGTCAGACTTGTACCACTGTTGTTGCTCCATTCACACTGGGTGCCAGAGGGCTTGTTTGCCTCATCTGGAATTTTCACCACTCCTTGGCAACTACATCAGACACAGATCACTTTTATTGAGTTTAGAATTTTAAAGTAACAGAGGAATTATTTTGATATAAATGGGATATAAGATGAGAATGGTTTGAAGCAGCCAAAACTACTAAATGTATCTTATAACATGCCACTAATAAAGACTGATGACAAAATAGAAATTCTGATTTAACTGTTATAAAGGACTTCATAATCAAACTAATATCAAGTCTGCTGTGAAGGGTCTCATTTAAAAATATTCAATTTTAATTTTCAATTTCAATTTATATTGCTTTATTGGCATGACATGCTTAGATACATATTGCCAAAGCATTGTACATAGAATAAAAGCAAAACAAAAAATACATATGATATACATCCATAAATAAACAAAACAAAATACATGTAAAATACATCTATATATATATATATTTATATAAACATTAATGGTACTACTAATGCAGATGTGTTCACTCTTTACTTCTTAGTTTGTGGCATTTATAAATATGTTGTGCTACCAAAGAGGAAGCAGGTCCTTCACCAAGTAATATTCTTAATTTGTCATTTTCATGGAGTGACTGGAACTCAGGAATAATCTGCTGTATTTGACTGTACAGTGTGTCTCTTAAGGACGTGTATTTGTCACAGTGGAGGAGAAAGTGTTCCTCTGTCTCAACTGATCCAGATCTACATTTGTTACAGATTCGCTCTTCTTTAGGTAACCACATCTTTTTATGTCGTCCTCTTTCTATGGCCAGCTGGTGGTCACTCAGTCTGTACTTCATCAGTAAATGTCTGTGGGTTATATTCCTGACTGAGACCAGATAGTCAGCCAGACTGTACTCTCTGTTGAGTTTCAGATAACTTTGGAGACGACTTTGGTCTTTAGCTTGTTCTTTCCAATGCTGTATGTATGTCTCCTTCTCTTCATTCATAATTTCTTTGATTCTTACAGGTTTTGCAGGGTTGGTGATATTGAATGCTTTGTTAGTCAGATCTGACACCATTACACAAAGATGACTTTTTTGGGCACTCATTTTTTGTGTTTTTAGTGCTTTAAAATGAAGAGAATCTTCAGAACTAGAGTTTAAGTGGATCCAGAACTTTAAAACTCTTTTTTAAATGATTAGATTTAGGGGGAGACAGCCTAACTCCGCTCTGCAGGCTTTATTAGGCATGTTTCTGTGCACATGAAGGATGTTTCTGCAGAACTCTACATGCAGAGCTTCTAAAGGGTGTTTGTGCCAATCTTTATGGCTGTAGCTACTCGTTGGGCCCCAGATCTCGCTTCCATACAGGGCAATAGGCAGTATGACACTATCGAAAATCTTTGTCCAGATTCTGATGGGGATGTCTATTTTGAATAATTTTGTTCGTATGGCGTGCAGTGACCTGCGGGCTTTTGCAAGTAATGTTTTTATTGCCAAACTGAAATTTCCAGTGGGAGTTAAAACCAGACCAAGATAATTATATTGTAAAGCATGTTGAAGTGTGGTGTTGTTTAAAGTAAACATATGTTTATGTTCTAGATTTCTGTTTTTTTTCTGAAATATCATAATCTTAGTTTTTTGGATGTTGACTTCTAAGTTCCAATCATGGCAGTATTTAGTTAAAATGTCAAGGTTGTTCTAGAGACCTTCTGGTGTTTTAGATAGAATTAGCCAGTCGTCTGCATACAGTAAATATTTGACTTCTGTGTCGAATAATTGTCGTCCTGGACTGTCTGATTGGTCCAGTAGATCTGCCAATTCATTGATATATATGTTAAATAAAGTCGGGCTGAGGCAGCAGTTGATAAAAATACTCTGTCCTTTACTGTCCAATTTTTACTGCACATTTATTTTGGTTATACATGTTTTTAATTAAGTCATATATTTTACCCCCTATGCCACTTTGAATGATTTTATAAAACAATCCATTATGCCAAATGGAGTCAAAGCCTTCTTAAAATCTATGAAGCATGCAAATATTTTCCAAATATTACTTTCTATTCAATGGATTCTTGTTTACAGTGGTGCATTCTAACAACACACAGGTTATGAAAAGGTTATGAAAAGTTGAAATACTGAAAAACCAGAAGAGAGTTTGCAACACACCAGGAGGAAATGAGTTAAAAATACAGGAAATACTTAGAGACTGATCACAGGGTGACTTGTCAAAACTGAATGACTAAATGAAAATGGAGTATCATTTGCTCATTATTGAAGGGTTTCATTACTGGTGGACTCACAGTCTGATGTGATAGTAGTATAACACAGCACCGGACAGCTTTGTAGGGGATAATTATACACCATATCATTCACTGAACATATCTACACATCCAAAAAGTCAAAACACTGACCATCAGATAAACGCATTTGACCTGCAGGCAAGTGATTATAACTGGCCAATATCACACACTGACTTGCATTTTATCCAGACAATCACAACCACAAGTGCAACAGAGCTATTTCATCCAACTCTTAAAAGTCACAGGTGATATTTTTACTTTTCACTGCTCTGATACTTAAATATTAAATATAAATATTCAACTTTTAAACTATTCTCAGTGTGCACCAGAACACGTTGCACGTGCAATGAAAAAAAAATGTCTGTACAATGAATTAATTTACCACAGTAGCATGTGTGCGATATAGTTTTGCATGCATGTGAGACAGAGCCACTTGTTTGTGTGAAGCAAGAGTTTGTTGCATGCTTGTTTGTGTGTGTGAGGTTAACTGATAGATTAATTTACTTGGTACTGTAGTTGTAGTCTACTGTGTGATTTAAAAATGATGTCTCGGCTGCATTGAGTACATACATCCAACTCCATTTCCCACAATTCCTACTGCTGGTTTGATAAATTAATAAATAAACAAAGTTCTATATGAGTTTCTTTCTTCTCCTGAACACAAAAGAAGAGATTTTGAAGAATGTTGGTAAGCAAACAGTTAATGGTAGCCATTCACTTCCATAGTATGGAGAAAAAAGAAATACTATGCAAGTCAGTGGTTACCGTCAACTATTTGGTTACTAGCATTCTAATCCATACGTGCTCACAGTATTTTCATTTTTGGGTGAACTATCCCTTTAAGCAAGAGGTGTTCTGTTAATGCAGTCTGCTGTTTTGGGTAAATAAAGAAAATGTTTGTCTGAAAACATTATTTTTAAGGTTTGGATTTTGTGTGCCTTACTGTATACGCAACATTAATGTCCTCTGTAGCACCAGTGCCAAGTGCAAAAAAAGTTAATATACAGCCCTGTTCACCATATTATATTCTTGCACACAAATCTATCTTCTGGATCTAATTGTCTTCAAAAAAGAAAAAAGAACCAGAACTCTTGCCACAAAATTCTGCACAGAAAAGCATAAAATAGCGCTTTTTAGTGCATGCCAATCAATGGTCTCCACCCCTCACCTTAACACACATCACATCTGTACAGAAAACGGTAAAATTCCTTCTTTGACATCCACCACTGATACAGAGCAGACTAGGTTTAAATTGCAGTGTGTGCATGTCTGCAGGATGTCAGTAGCTACCTATTATTATTATTTCTCCAACCGGACAGAGTGAGAGCGGACATATGGCCTCAAATCACACAGACACGCAAAACACACAGTCAGAAGAGGACGAGCCAGCCAAGTGCAGACAAGACTATGCTCCGGATAGCAGTAATAAATCTTGGACTGGGATTGGCTGTGACAGTTCAGATGCTATCAGACAGTCAGTGGTTAACCAGTATAACTAACCGAGCAACATGACAGGGATCATCCATAATGCAAACATACACACTCATTAAAACGTTCGTATACGCATCCACACTGACAGGGGTTATTTCTGTGGAAAAATAGGAAAATAGAGAGAGCAGGAGATACAGTCTGATGGAAAACAGGTAATAAGTGACTCAGTGACAATGAACAGAGTGTAGCCTTAGGCTATCACACGCTAACACACACACATTTTTTTTAAATGATAAAATGTTTAACCTGAACATAACTTACATTTTTATCTATTATCTATACAATTCATGATCAATGAGAAGCAAACTATAATTTCAAGCTTCTAAAATCACCTGACAACACAAGTCTTCTCCGCAAGCACAGCTGATATGGTTTTACTGAGACCCACACACTCCATTTGTCATTGTTTTACTGTCATCAGCTGATTTATGTGCAAGAGAGATCAGGAAAAAGGAAAGCACATGCTCTCTGACCTTTTGATTGGTGCTAAAAGGATCGGGAGACCGGAGAGTAATAGAACATTATGGTATCACTCGCCTCATTGGCTCTCAGGAAGAGAAGAGCTATACATGCAAGGCTGTTGCCAAGGAAACAGTCGCTGAACTTCGTTTTAAAGTGAATGATGAATACACTCCGAGCAGATCCTCCGCAGATTATCTATTGCTCCATGGTTCATTAGGCCTACATACTTAAGTTATAGGCCTAATGATGGGCGATGTACACAAATCTATACTTGAGTAGAAGTTCAGATAAACCCTGATAAAATATTACTCCAGTAAAAATATGAGTAAAAGTAAAAAAAGTACTTGATTTTTTATGTACTTAAAGAGGACTGAACAATGTTTATTATTTATTCTAGCCAGCACTAGTCAATAAGTAAGATTAATGGATGCAGACATTAAATATGCATTGATTTGCAAGTAAACAAACATTTAATTATTCTATACAAAAAAAGTGCCTTAACTTCAGTATACTAAAATATTAAGTTACTGACAAAAAAAAGTGTGCAAACAAGTGAAAATAACAAGATATATCATGTAGTATTTAGAAAATAAGTAGGTAATAACAAAATGTGTGTACAGTATTGTGCAGACATCAGTAGGCAAATGTGTTAACATTTTGAGAAGAATGCTATGGAAGCATACACATTTTATATAATTTGGGCATTAATTTGCGCTATTTATAGTAACCAACAGTATGGACAAATGTGGGCATGTGAATGCATCAACATTTTTGAAAAAAATCGGAATGATTCAAATTCATGCATTTCGTACCATCTATTTTATAGGCTTGAACTAGCTCACCCCATCACAGAAGATTTACTTCCTAAATAACTGACAGTCATCACCCCAAATATGATTATCATTCACAATAATCAATAAGTAACTTGTCCCGCCATCAGTCGCTCACTCAAGTTCCGAGATCAAATCTCCTGAAGAAAATTATATTATATTATAATAATATAAACAGAAATGTCACAAAAGCAAGAGTGCTGCTCCAAATATCATATTAGCAACAAGGCTTTGTTTGAGCCATAGGCAATAAGCTGCAGGCACAGGCGATTACAGCCCTGCTACACACAACAACTGCTCAAACCGTGAAAAGACCAGTGCTGTTGGATGAACTGTATATCAGCACTGCAAGTGGAGCCAATTTTTCAGTGAGTCATCACAGAAGTTGCCTCGTTGCGCCAAAACATCACTTTGCTCGCACACTGGAATGATTATTTCTCCTTCCTATGTGACATTGTATATCACTAAATACATCACTGTGGTGCATATCTCTGATGAAAATGTGAGTGGTGCTTGCTGTGGCAAACTTAGGTGTAGGGTTGGTATATGGTGATAGAAAATACGGTTTGTACAGTATAAAAATTATTTGGAGAGTCCCAATAAACCATAAAAACAATATGTGTGTGTGTGTGTGTGTGTGTGTACTGGTTTTTGTGGTTTATGGGGACAAAATTTGTTTAATGACATGGGTATGACAGAGGTATTACAATTTG
>JAFVLL020023483.1:0-14100 GCA_021397915.2 Tor tambroides | reverse complement strand
TAACGCATGGATACGTATTGTACGTTTATTTACGCTTTGATTTGAACGGAAACAGCGTATCCATGCGTTACTGATGACAGAGAATAGCGGACGCACTTTGCATACATCGGATGCTCTCCAAAATGGCGCTACGCTGACAGAGAGACAGAGTGGAGACGAATTGTTGAATACATGTCGTTATTTTTATTTGATTTTCTCTTCGTACAAAAAGTATTCTCGTCGCTTCATAAAATTCAGATTGAACCACTGATGGCAGATGGATTATTTTGGCGATGTTTTTCATACTTTTCTGTGCCTTGACAGTGTAAGTTACTTGGCAGTCAATGGGACAGTCACAAGCCTCCCGGTTTTCATCCAAAATATCTTAAATTGTGTTCCGAGGACGAACAAAGCTTTTACAGGTTTGGAACGACATGGGGGTGATTAATGACAAAATTTTCATTTTGGGGTGGAGTATCCCTTTAACACATACGTCTGCCAAATGTTATGTCATTTTATGGCCAGGTATCATGTTAAAGGAATAGTTTACCCAACACTTAAATATCTGTGAATGAAAACCTGTTTACATTATTTTATGTTCATGTTGTTCCCTGAGCAATGACTTAAATTTCATTCTTTTTTTACACAAAGCTATTGTATATAGGGATGCACGATATCAGTATCATATCAGTTATCAGTCAAGATTTTTTTTAACTTGTAGTGATATTGGATATTTAATTGCGCATGCTCTTTAGTTTTACATTTAGATTATAATTGCAGTCATTTAATGCTCACTTCAAGTTCAACTTTAAAAACACCAAAAATGAAATAACAGTTAAATGTAATAGAAATGTCCATTTTTCATGCTGTACATTATAATGTTGCGATGCCTACATTGATTTTAGTTTTTGATGACAATTGTAAAGATTTTAATATAGATTTAACTGTTACAGTCCATAACATTAAAGTAATTATTGGCATATTAGTGTGGTGCAGAATTTTAGTTTTGGTGCATTCCTAATTACAAGCCATTAGAAAACTTATAATGTACAGCACAAGTTATATGGATTGCTGTTATGATACTTTTATGGTGCTTTGTGTCACTTTTGGAGGTTTAATGATTCATACCCAATTCATTTTCCACATACTCATGTTTCACAGAAAGAAGTAGGTTAAGTCATACAGGTTGGTGAGGAAAATATTTCTTTTTTTATTTTTGGGTGAACTGTTCCTTTAACACATCCCTTTAAAAAACAGTACTTGGAGCCTTGTACCACCACATTCTTCTTTGGTTCAGTAATACTAAGGTGAGAATAAAAAGCAAATGCCTCTGCATGGTACATTACAAGACCTTAGGCCCCTCTATCTGTTGTTATCAGATTAGAAATGACCCTTCACCTATGATGTATCCACCTTTGCAGGCATCAGAAACACTGAAAGAGCTCAACTGGAAGAGATTTGTAGGATTTATCTGCTGTGTATCTATCACATGCTCCTCTAAATTCCAGTCCTGCCTCGTAAATCCAGAGCGACTGGGACTCTTACCTCCCTGTTCCATTGATGTCAGTAATGCTGAGCTGGGATGGTGACAGACTGGAAAATATCTGCTGTGCAGTTTCCTTTCCCACACTTTCACTAGACTGATACTGAACCACAGGTCAGTATCACACCTGCAGGATTTGGAAACCTGTTGGTTCCCCAGTAAAGTGGCCCTAAAAACACTTCTGTACACTTCAATAACACTTAAAAGGTTAGTTCACCCAAAAATGAAAATTCTGTCATTAATTACTCACCCTCATGTCACATCAGTGGTTCAACCGTAATTTTACAAAGCTACAAGAATACTTTTGCGCGCAAAGAAAACAATAATCAACATAATCAGCATTTTTTTTAGGTTCAGCTCTACTGAACGTAAACAACGCTGATTACGTAGATTACATTCTGGGATACTCTCAAAAGAATTATTGAATAAGTTGTTATTGTTTTCTTTGCGCACAGAAAGTATTCTCGTAGCTTCGTGATATTACGGTTGAACCACTGATTTCACATGGACTATTTTACCGATGTCCGTGCTATATGTTTCTGGACCTGGGAACATTGCTGTTGCATTGCAGTCTACAGAGGGTCAGAGAGCTCTCAGATTTTATCAAAAATATCTTAATTTGTGTTCCAAAGATGAACAAAGGTCTTATGGGTTTGGAACGACATGAGGGTGAGTAATTAATGACAGAATTTTAATTTTTTGGGGGTGAACTAATCCTTCAGTGTATGAATTTCATTTATTTAATAAAATACCACCCTGCTGAAAAAAAAACAGCTAAAACCAGCCAACCAGCTTAGGTCATCTAGGCTGGTCATAGCTGGTCAGCAGGCTGGTTTTAGAGGGGTTTCGGCCACATTCTTAGCTGGTCAGGCTGGGAGAAAACCAGCCTGATCAGAATTGCGAGTCTAATCTTGCAATTCTGCATGTATATGTTGCAATTTTGAGTTTATGTCTTGTAATTCTAAATCTATAAGATTATACTGAACTATTCTGAATTTTTTTTCTCAGAATGTCAGTTAAAGCATCAGAATTGTGAGATGAAAAATGTAAAACTATGAGAGAAGTTATAATTACCTTTATTCTTTATTTTTTATCCCATGGCAGAAACAAGCTTCCATACTAGGTCCATAGTGCAGACTTATGCTAAATCTATTTTTCTGCAACCTTTTGTTTGGAGAGAAAAAAGGAGTAGATTATGTGAATGCCCTTTTTTCTTTCCTCTGAACCACTGCTTGTAAAAGAATACAATTTAACAGAAAGAGGGAGTCTTTTTTGTTTTGATACATGGCAGTTTTCTAGAAATTCACAATGCTTTCTGTTGCTTTTAACCGATTGTTGGTACTTTCACGGGTTGAAATCAGTTTTAGACATTGTTTCAAGGAAAACTATGAGCTTGTTGTGTTCAGTTTATCTCAGAAACCCTGCAGTGCAGTCTATGAGATTGTGTGGGAAAGAGAGAGGTGTAGCGACCTGGCTCTCCATGAAGGCTCCCCTCACTCCCCCCGTCTGTATCTGATGACAGTGTGTTGGCAGACTGCTTTTGTTCAGCTCTGCTCTCATCTCATTCCAGCTTGAAGGATGAGGTCGGGGTAGATGGGGGCCTAGCTGTTTTTCCTCTGTCCTTTTGTATGAAAAATAATTTCTCAGTGGGTTCAAACGGGTGCTGCACTCTTATTAGACCTCGTCAAGTGTTCATTCTGACAAGCATTATTAGATTAGGAGGTTTCATGGGCTAAATAAGTAATGTTTTGGTCTTTTAGAACTAAGTAAACTTTGTGTTCTGTAACCACAGAACTCTGGTTTATATCAGTGTGCTGCCACAGATAATGTGATCACTGCAAAGATCTTAAGCGTGTTTAGCGTGGTAAATACTGATTGCGTATAATCCCTATGGCTTTAGCTGTCATAAGGACTGTATTCATCCTGATGCTTGTTGGTCCAGCCATGTCTGATCCAGCCTCAGCAATAAATTACTGCATTGAGAAACTAGCTGCTGCTTGTCTCAAAGAATCATTGGTGACCAAGTTCCCACGGTCAAGGAAAAGTTTTTTAAATTGTGATTTCCGGTCCTCTGAAAGTCATGAACATTATCAATTACAAAAAAAAAAAAAAATCTTGTGAATTTTAATTTGTAAATACACATTTTTTTCCCCTCAAGCGATATATATTAATGCTTGAAAATAATTATTTGGCTAGAAACTGTACAAAATTTGGGGTCAGTAAGATTCTTTTGTTTTTGAAAGCTTATGCTAAACCAGGCTGCATGTATTAGATATAAACATGGGACAGCAAAGTATTATTACAATTTAAAATGACTGTTTACTGTTTTAATATATATTTAATATATATTTTAAAATGCAATTTATTCCTGTGATGGCAAAGCTGATTTTTTTTGTCACATGATCCTTCAGAAATCATCCTAATATGCTGATTTGCTGAAACATTTCTAGTTATAATCAATGTTGTAAACAGTCGTGCGGCTTTTTTTGATGAATAGAAAGTTTAAAAGAGCAGCATTTATTTGAAATAATAATGTTGAAATTCATGTCATGATTCGTCATGAAGACAGCCTTAGATGGCACCTTACATGGCAACAAAAATAAATAGCTAGCTACTTTAAAAAATATCCTACTGACCCCAAGTTTTTGAACAGTATATATAGTGTATTTGTGTGTGTGCTTTTTCCTTTTTTTTAAAAAAATTGCTTATGCAGTATTCATGAATAAATGCTGCAATGAAGAGCAAGGTTTTCAGTAAATAACTGTAATCATATGGCTTAAGAAGACAATTTATAGCACACAGTTTTATTTTTATTAATTTGTTTTTTTTTGTGTGTGTGTGAGCTTGACAGCCTCAGTCTCTTTTCATATCATAAACATTTACAACATGAAATATCCATACTCTTAAATGTCTCACTCAGCAAGTGTAGTGTTTCCAGTATTTCCATATTTGAAGTTAAGGAAGTTTTTCTTTGCAATAGTGTACACCTCTGCTGCATTTACCCTTGTTTCTAGATAATAATAGATTCTTGACTGTGAGTTACTTAATCTGTCATGTCACATAATTGCTGAAAAGCATTTAAATGATGAATTAAAGTTGTAGTATGAGGAAAGTATTTGTGCACATTAAGGAAAGAATAGCTGAGCAAACAGCCCCCTGTGAGTAAAAGAACAACTCGATCTAGTCAGACTAGTTTTATTCTTTAGAGGAATGTTTTTTTTTGTGTGTGGTGGTGCATTCCCCCCTCTTTTTCCTCCTCGCTGTTTATGTCGAATGTTTGCTAAAATTTGTTTAGCTGATAAGTGACACAGTCTCTAAAAATAAAGTGTATTTATGGACCTTTAGTTCAAAAGAAGTCAAAAGTTTAGTTAAAAAATAAGCATGTTATCAAAGGAATGGCATGGGAACTTTTGCAATGGAAATCAGATGTATATAACCTTACTTCCACAATGTGGCAATGTTTTTAAAGTACAGAAGAACTCAGAATAAACTGATCATTTTCTTCTGTTGGTTAATAAGACTGCTCAGTAGACAGGTCTTGACAAATCTCAGCAATACCAAGTAATTTACAATATATTGCAATAGAAATTTACTTTTAAGAATGAGTCAGCATGCATGCAGAAACATGCTGACACCTACACAATCAGCTTTTTATACAACAAAATCATTTTACGCAACATAGTGCCAAAATAGTCCACAGGTATGTGTATCAAAGGGTTTTGGATGCCTGTACAATCTCTTCATCTGAGATAATTTTCAAGGGAATGTCATGATGTGATTCCACCCCATGTTTACCAGTCTGTCCAATCACAAACTACAAATTACAAATGTTATTTATTAGTTTATGTATGTGTGTGTATGTATGTATGTATGTATGTATAATCTTACTGTTGGTGTATAGGATTTAAAAAAAAAAAAGATCACTCAGAAACTGCAAGTAACTGATCTAAACATGAAATTTTGATACAGAAAGATTGAAATAGTATATTTTCTTGTAAAAGATACACCAATAATAGTTTTATTGGCAAAAACCATTTTTGCTCTCTATTTATAAACACTCATTTCCTGCTGTCTGACACTCTGACAATAACCAGTGATAGACACGTGAACACCAATAACAGTGACCATAGCCATAACACAATTCTTAACCCTATTTTCTAAATGACAAACAAAAAGGAGGAAAACATCCCTATCAGTCAGTTTTACGTAATGACTCTGATCCTCTGTTTCTGCAACATCCTGCCATGTTAACGGGTCTTCATTATCAGTGACTCATTTCCTTTGAGGATGTTACACGTGGTGAACATGACTTGATTAGCGCCACACACATGCACACACTCACACACTCTGATACAATTAAGGGAAAGAGACTTCTGACATGATGTTCTGTCAGACACCCCACAGTGTACACAGTGCCTGCAGTATACTTTCCCCTTACTGGAGAGGATGCAGCTGCTAAACATGAAAACTAAAAGTACCTTCACAAGGGACACAGTTCATTCCAGTAAGCTGTAACCTCAACACAATCAAAAAGAATGTCAATTTAGCATTATTTTAATAATGTAGCTTGATATGTAATACCATATATGCTATATTCAACTATTCTGAGAATCCTGACAAAATCCAAGATGTACATGAGTTTGTTTCTTCATCTGAACAGATTTGGAGAAATGTATTATTTAGAAATTCATTGCTCACCAATAGATCCTCTGCAGTGAATGGGTGCCGTCAGAATGAGAGTCCAAACAGCTGATAAAAACATCACAATCATCTACAAGTAATCCACACAACTTCAGTACATCAATTAATGTCTTGTAATGCGAAAAAGCTGCATGTTAAGGAACAAATTAATCATTAAGAACATTTAACTGTCACTTATGGCCAAAATATGAGCCCATAGTCCATAATAACACTTCCTCCAGTGGAAAAAGTCCCTGTTGTCCTCTCACATCAAATCCACCAACATGTCTGTTTAGAACTGTTTTGGACTCTTTTCGCTTGAAAATTGGTGCTTGATCTATGCATATTTTTCTCCTGATTCAGATGAGATGATCTTTTTCTCTGGAGAAATCAATATTATGTAGAGAGGACGCCCCAGGTATTTTAGCTGGAAGTAATAGCCAGAAGTTAAAAATGTCTTAATGATGGATTTGTGTCTTATAAATACGCAGCTTGTGGATTATTGTGATGTTTTTATCATCTGTTTGGACTCTCTTTCTGACGGCACCCATTCACTGCAGAGGATCTACTGGTGAGCAAGTGATTTAATAAGGCTATACATTTCTCCAAATCTGTTCTGATAAACAAACAAACTCCTGAGGGTGAATACATTTTCAGCAAATGTTCAATTTTGGGTGAACTAGTCCTTTAGGGAAGTTGTGGCCTAATGGTTAGAGAGTCGGGCTTGTAATCAGAAGGTCGCCGGTTCGATTCCCGCACCAGCAGTACCATGACTGAGGTGCCCTTGAGCAAGGCACCAAACCCCAAATTGCTCCCCGGGCGCTGGAACATTGGCTGCCCACTGCTCTGGGTGTATGTTCACTACTGTGTGCATGCACTTGGATGGGTTAAATGCAGAGGACCAATTTCGAGTATGGGTCACCATCACTATTTTTTTTTTTTTCTTTTTTTTTTTAGTAGTATTACAATTTTAGTAGTATTAGATCATGTTTTTTTCATGTTTTGTTAACATTTAAAGTTGTATACATTATATCATGAACTAAAATTGAGCAATGGTGTATTTATAAATTAACATAACCAAGGCTATAAAATATGTTTGTTGTTAGTTCAGAGTGCTTAATGCATTAACAAATTTTAACATACAAAGCAATGTGAAATCAAATTGAAAATTTCAATGTTTTTGTACGGGAAAAATCATGTGACAATGATTAGGTCGGTTTCACTCAGTAAAAACCCCTAAGCAGTTTATGTATCATATGGCGTAACTGTGTGACACTAAGAATTCCATATATTTTCTGAAGTGGGATTTCTTCTGCTTAAACTTTCCCACGGAAAGCAGTGGAATGTTGTTGTTCGGTGAAAACAGATATGGATCTATGTATATCTATGCAATTTGTAGCTTGCTTTTTTTTTTTTTTTTTTTGTAATGTAGCACCAAGATGTTTTAAAGCAATGTAAAAGATTTACTTAACAATCAAATATGACTTTTCTTTGCAGAATTATAGGCTACACAGTGTAGGCCTGATCGCCGAGCACCATACCAGGATCCAGACACAACCACATTTCCTCAGCTCTGATAAAGACCCCCCTGAGACCCGAGTCTCCTGTTTACAGTGAGCAGATTTGGTGTAATAAATGTTGATTTTGTTCAGGACATAATTAGCGCTGTGCGCTTTGAAGCCATGAGCGTGGGCAAACATGTTCACCAGTCTCAACAGTGCGCTGAGACATTCTCTAGGGATTAAAGTTACTGCAGAGTCCCTACAGCACAGCAATTATGCTATATGCTAATAATGATTACATCTCTCTGCTTCTTTTGCCTCTTAATTTGGCTGATTAGACTGTCAATGTCACTGCTGCAGTACAGCTAAACCCACATTTACAGCCTCCTCACACAGCTAGGCTTTTAACTTTTGTCTTTCAAAAGACCGTTTTTAGGCGATAAAACATAAGTGTTTTTGTCTGCCATTAGTCTTGCTTTCATGAGACTATTCTCGATTACACATGTAATTGTTATTCTCCTGTAACGTGTTATGAATAAGAGAACTTTTTATTGACTTTTTTTTTTTTTATTGAACAAAGTTCCTTTAAGAATATGGTGTATTATGTTGCTGTAGAAAGCTGGATTGCCCCCTACTGGTGATAAGTTGTCATTACTTGCTTCTAGGTGAAAGCAGGTGGGAAGGAAACATGCATTAATATTTTTTTAATTAGTAGGTTTAAAAATTCAAAATGGAAAAAGGTGACATCAAAGAAAGAATAATTGGTTAGATAAACTAACATGAATGTTCGTTGTCAATGATTATTTTCAGGTTACACAGCAAGAAATGTACAAACCATATGGCAAGTAACAACGAAATGGCAAGTAACAAATTTTGAAGTAGAAAGAGTAGTATTTTTCGTGAAAAAAACCAACCAAACAGAAAAACTCCAATAATATTTACAGCATTTGTTTTTGTATTTCATTAGTCAGGGTTCCCACTCTAAGCCAAATGTCAAATTCCCTGACTTTTCCCTGACTTTCACTGACTAAAAAGCTGAATTTCCATAATGAACAGAAAAACAGGCCGCTGTTGTGCTGAGCACTTTTTTTTGCTTTTACCCGTTAAATGCACTTTGATATTTTTATACTTTTTTTTTTTTTTAACTCTTTGAAGTGGTCATTTTGTAGCCAAAGCTCCTAAAAATTTACATTTTCTGGCATATTTGCCTTAGTTAACCGGTACAGCCTGGTGACTGCATTTGACTTAAGTGATTGCTAGTTGACGAGCGGGAAGGGAATAAAATGGCGCTGAAAAAAATAGCTCAGGGCTCAACACTAAGGATTTTTTCAGTGGTTCAAATTATTACTTGCCCTGTTAATATTTTCACTAGCCTTGCCACAAAAATAAATAAATAAATAAAAATAAATAAATAAAATAGTTGATGTTATCAATTTTGTTTTATCTATGTTACCTTTTATTCTAATAAATAATCTTATATGACACCAATATTTTAGATACCAATAAAATTTTATTCTCAATTTCAATTTTAATACCACAGCAAAAACCACTAGCCTAACAAATATAAAGTTCAAACATTATTAAAGATAAGTGACAGCCAGTAAATAAGATCAAATGAACAAATTGCAAGTAATAGCAAAATTAAATATATAGCACAAAGATAGAAATTAAATTAATTAATTAATTTATTTTTTTGCTAGTTTTTATGTTTGTAGGTGTTCAGGAACAGAAATTGAATAATTATTTATAACATTTGCATGTTGCACCTTGATTTTTCATTGCCATTTGAAATTAGTGGCAAGGCAACCACTGCATTTTAATCATGAATCAATCCAAAAAAAGTGCAATGTTTGATTTATTTAGACTGCATAATTTCAAAATCTGAAGTAAAAACAGAATGGCATAACTTTAGCTTTGTGAAATTAAGCTATGTGAAACAGAAACAGCAGACGGGCTGAATGAGATGCAATTTCACTCTCTGACAGCAGGTGGCGCTTATGGAACAGTGATACAGCGTTTCCTTGGTTACCACTGTAAACACAGCAGTGCTGCTAATTTAAATGCTAATTTAAATGCATTATACAGAGTCAAGATGAAAAGAAAACGCCATGTAAACTTTTTTGAAAACAGTCAGTTCCACTCAGAAACATTCATATAAAATTCAATATTTAGGATTCCTATATTTCGTGCATCATGAACAGTGATTTTGTTCTGCCTGCTATGGTATTTTCTCCTCTTTGTGTCCGTCTTCAGTCTGTTAACTCTGTTAATGGCAGTTTACAGACTAATTATAATAATAATGTAATACTTCCACACAAATGGCATTTGGAAAAATGATTGCAGTGCAGTTTGTGTGCAAGCACGAATCAGAAGATACTCTAAAATAAAAAAAAAATGCAAAAAATGAACAGGTGCATGCATGTACTCCACTGTAAAAGTTAAATATAGATTAATCATTGTTAAAGCTACAAAGTTACTTGCCAAGACAGGTATTTTTATAGTTTTGTATGTATTTGCCCATTCAGGCGCTAGAAAGACGCGGCTGTCTGTGCACGCTATTTACACAGAACACAGCGCGGGAGTACTGAATGGAGTTGACAAACAAAAATCCCTGATATTCCATGACTTGGACAAAAAATATATAAAATTCCCTGACTTTCAATGTCTGGAATAGATCTTTTAAAATTCCATGATATTCCAGAAATTCCATGACCCGTGGGAACCCTGATTAGTTGATAAGGGAAACATTTCAAATTTTCATTTAAGTTTACGCTTTTTCATCTAATATGTTTACTTTATGTTATCTAAATTACAGAAAATAATTTTAAAATATTTTTTAGTTTTAGTTTCGTTTATATATATATATATATATATATATATATATATATATATATATATATATATATATATATATATAATATCTTGATGGCAACAAGCTTTTCCAGGTTCTCCTCCTGAAAGTAAGCATGTGCACCACAATGGTTAACAGTAGGGTTGGTTCTACTTTGTTGTGCTATAATTAGTTTTTGCCGAATACAATTGGTTTCAAGCCAATGAGTTCAGCTTTAGTTTCATGAAAGTCTCAGTTTACTTCCAATTTGCTTTAGTGGCTTTCTGTAGCTTTCCAAAGAAGATGAACCTGTGAAGCTCTGAAGTGTCCACAGATGTCATTTTCTCCCATTGATGTGGCTTGATTTTTGTAGCATCTGAATTTTCCCCAAACCTTTCCAACATTCTCTTTCTAACAACCACTGTTTTCGTTATGAGAGAGTGATATTTACTGTACTCATGAATTGAGCATAGGTTGATCTTGAAATGAACACCAGCTGTACCTTGTTAGCATCTTTAGTGTGACTTCCCATGATAATTGAATTCTTCACCCAGTTTAGGTTGATAAAACACAGTGGGATGAATACTTTTCAATTAAGCCACTTTTGTTTTTCATATAGTTAATTCTTAAGACCATTACCCTTTTTTTTCCTTTTAAAATTTTAATAGCGGTGGAAAATCTAATTTAAATACGCTTTAATTTGTCTGTGTGAGAGAACAATGACGTGCTTGCATTGACAAAATAAACTGTGTCTAGTTTATAAATTATCACATTATATTTCTTGGGACCCTGGGTGGAAAAAAGTTGTATATTCCTCATCTTTTCTGATGTAAATTAATTCATTATTTTATTTAATTTGTATTATTTTATAATTAATTAATTAATTTTTCCCTTGCAGATGGACACAGAAAACAGAAATACATTTTGGAAGCTCATTCCTTAAGTCAGATGATCAGGTAAGCAATATATTTGCCATTACTGAGACTAAATCAGTGTTTTCTTTTCTCTTATTTTTCAATGCTGAGTAAGTTGCCGATCATAAAGAACTACTTGTTGAGTCACTTCCAATCTGTCTTGTATTTACAGCTTTTGTGTGGCTATTACTTAGTTATAATACCCTTACAAATATTAATAATAAGAACTTCTATCTGTTTTTTTTTTTTCAATATCAAACAGAGAAATACTGACATACCATATTAGACAATAATATTTATGGCAGTGTAAAACACTGGTGCTCCATGGTGCGCCTGCGCACTTCCATGCTCTAGATGGCGCCATTGCGCCTCGAAAGAAAGCATCACGCCAACTCTGACAAAAAATGATATTGTCAAAAGTGTAGTAGTCTATTGTAATTCAGTTTGGAACAAAAAGTGGTATTTATATATAGCTAAAACATGATATATGACTGCTTGATTTTATGCTGATTACTGAAAATATACTGGGTTTTGATATAATTTGTGGATGGATTATATTCTTTGAATGGATACAAAGTCTGAATAGTGACCAAAAATATTAAAATAACTACAAGGCCACAAGTCATTAGATAACTTTGCAAATAATCTCGGCCTGAAATTTGTTTTCTTCTCTCACTCCTCTCTCTGTCTGGCTCTACACAAATAACACTTCGCAGCTTGCAGCGCGCGCTCTCTCTCTCTCGCTCAGCGCAAACAACAACACTTGTTCGTGCACGCTGCAGCCTGCTTGATATGCACGCTCACAGCCGCACGCTAGGCCATCGCTTTCTGCCAGCCTTGTGATTAATTAACATCCAGTTCGTAACCCCCCAAATTAGCGCCGGAGCACACGGGCTAATGAGCTCACTGTGATCCTGTAGGTTACAATAACTCCATCAGACCCAGCTCAGAGACTGCGCATCGGACTACAGTTGCGCGCCAAAGTTGTAACAATGGTAGACTGACTGGTAATTAAATAGGTCAGACCAAGGCTACTCGTCACACTTTTGCTCTGGTTTATTTTTGAAAGTCAGTTACTGTATAGGGTCAAAAACAAGCTATTGAACATTTCCATCATTGTTGGACAGGAAAAAAGATTCACTGAACACATGTTGACCTTTCGTCAACAATAGCGGGGCATGTTGTCACACTGTATGAGGTAAGTTGTCACAATGAGTGTTAAATTTTCTATTTAAAGGACTGTAGAACTTTTTGAAATTGTATTTTCTATAAATATTTTCAGAATCAAAGAAAGACAAGTATATTGCCCATTAACTGCAGTTTGCCGCTATATACTGCAATATATATGTATATATATATATATATATATATATATAGTATAAACACTGTTTTGAAGGACATAATGCACAAAAAATTTAAAATATTAAAATTTTTAAATTAAAATTCTAATTTAAGATGTTTTTGAACTAGAACCAACACAAAACTACTGCTGGAGAAAGCCTGCATTTGTATAACTGGGCTTTTGAGTCACAACCGTATAGATATTTATTTCCCTGTGTGACAATTAGCCCCAGTTTTTGTACTGTAGGTCTGAATGTCAGACATAACAAAATAAGTCATTTTTTTAGTCATTGTGTCAGCATTCCTTAACACTGTAGCCTTTTTTTCTGCTTAATCATATTGCAATTAGTGCTTTTTTGTGTCACAGCTTGATATCATCAGAATTTAGGCCTCATAAGCCTCTGTCATTTTGAAACTCCATTATGCTGATTCTTTCAAAATTGCTAGGTTGTAGTTCTAAATGCACAAGTACTTGTTTCAATCTCTTAAGAGTTTCTGTAGAGAACTAGATGAATTCCCATATTACATGTGTTTGTCATTGGACACAGGACTGGCACAAGGTGGGCAGGAGGATTTTGACAAAGACATTGGCACCCAGACGGAGCCTCAGGTGCTGTTACTGCTGCATCTCAGACAGTCTGATCACCTCTGCGCCAGCCAACTGCACAGAGAGAGAGAGAGAGAGAGAGAAAAAAGGTATAATTTCAGAAAATATTTTGTTTGGTATTAATAAAACTAGAAGAATAGATAATATTTGCAATAACCTTAAAGTAAAATCTGTGCAGTTAAAAAGAAAATTAAGATAACTTAAGTCAAATATGATTTTAATAGAATAATTATTTAACTTTATATAGAATTATATCATGCTACATTACACAGAAATATGAAGACATTTAATCCATAAAGTGCTGTAAAACTATTAGCACATGTAAAATAAAAGTTAAGTGACATATAATGGTTGTAGAGAAATGTAATTTTTTTAAAAACTTTAAACCAGGTTAACTATTTGACCCCATTAACAACTCTGTTTAAACGAATGCACCGACGACATGCATGTTTCTGCGCTCACGTGTTCGCATGTGCACCAGTCCATACCCGTCCCACGGGACGCCATTAATCCGTCCCACATCCGTCGGCCATTTTCATTGGGTGAGGGAGGGGGTATCGAAGTTTTTACTTCGCTCTTTAAAACGTGAAATGCCATATTTATAAGCCCGTATTTATAAACACATTTGCATAGATCAAGATGAAAAAGTTGTTTGAATTGGGGGGCCATTTGCATTTGGCGAAACATATGGCAGAGCTGCGGAA
>JAFVLL020023482.1:0-11657 GCA_021397915.2 Tor tambroides | reverse complement strand
GTATGTATTTTGAAAATATTTACATGTATACACATTTATATAATTATATTCTTATATTTTATATTATATATAAGTATATTTAATATATAAACATATTTTTCTTAAATATATACATGCGTGTGTTTGCATTTATATATACATAATTAATATACACAGTATACACACATATATTATGTAAACAAAAACTTTTATTTTGAATGCGATTAATCGCGATTAATCGTTTGACAGCACTATAGCCTTTTAAATAATATTATGTTTGTTTTTTATTATTATGATGATGATTTTTTAGGTTTTGATCATAAGGCCATTTCAGAAATCTATACTCTTTTGTTAAAAATTTATCATTAACAATCTATAGGCTTATCTACATAGAACTACCATGGTATTCTTAGAAAATACCCTGCATTACCAGATAAATACCCTAGTAACCTGGTACATGAATTTAAGTAGCATGTTATATATAAAAGTGTTGTTAATGTTATTACATGTCTCAGTTCATGTTCTACTGAGACTGAAATATGCGAGTCAATAATTCATAATCATCCTTTCTGAGCCTCTAGAGGACCCGTAGCTGTTCACTTTTCCTCCACGTCAGCTGCATCTGCGCACTGCTCTCATCCACACATACATTAAGTTTCTTATACTGCTAATCGGAGAGTAAAATCGCTCCTGCCGTGACAATAATCGCATGGAGTGATGTTTAAGAAGCTGAAGCAGAAGGTGATAGAGGAGCAGTCGCCTCAGCGGAGCAGCGCGCAGGCGCAGGTCAGTGCACTTTGCTCATGTAGCATGTATGCTAACAAAACAAAACACAACATCAAGTATGTACTGCAGTTATGAACCCTAACACTCTTATTACTGTGTTAAACATTCAAATGACAATAGTAGCTCTTAAAATCTTAATAAAGTAGCTGATTAGTTATACATTAACAAAACAGTACCAAGAAGCAATCAGATGGATATAAGATGGTACTTTGATATTTACCACATTCATGCATAATGGTATTTACATGGTACTCCAATGTATTTTAAATAATATTGTGGTACCGCCATGGTATTTTGGACATGTACTATGGTATTCTGGGAAGTTACCTTCTTAATATCATGTTTCCATTATTATTTCTTTCTTGTCAACTATTTAATGACCCACAAACCTGACCTGTTAACCAGAGCCTTCAGCATGTTTCCCTAAACAGACTTGATATTAAAAGGTTAAACTTCTGCTTATGTTGAGATTCAAGTCTGTTTGGTTTAATTATCAATTAAAGTTATAAAGATAAAAGTATAAAAAATGTTTGGTGAATCTAATAAAAATTATCAAAACATGTCTGTGTCATGGTTCCCCAAAATCTTTAAAAAAAAGAAAAAGAAATATCTTTTTATCTCTTTATTTTAATAATATTCTATTCTATAAAATTCTATTTGAACACTAGGAACACATATGAACACTATGTACATTTACAGGATGTTTTGGTAACAATTAAGCACATTTAAACCTAACCATAAAACCAGCCTGCTGTAATGTAAATATATATATATATATATATATATTCTATATTAGATATATTACAGTAATGAGAGTTTTTCCTTAAGTACAATAATGAGAATTTGAGGGGAAGATGTGCTTTGTCATAAAAATATGAAAACCTCATAATGCAAAATCTCTAAATTTCCCTTAAAAAGGACTTATGCCGAATTTAATTTCTTATTTTTTTTGTATTGAAATATATTATTTTTGTTTTTCATCTCTGGTTATATCCATGTTGAAATCAATACAGTTAAACAAATAAATGAATAGAAAAACGTTTGCAACATTATAAATGTCTTTCCTTTCACTTTTGATCAATTTTATGTATCTTTGTTGAATAAAAGAATAGATATATAATTTTATATACACACAAACCCGACTCCAAAAAAGTTGGGACACTGTACAAATTGTGAATAAAAACAGAATGCAATGATGTGGAAGTTTCAAATTTCAATATTTTATTCAGAATACAACATAGATGACATATCAAATGTTTAAACTGAGAAAATGTATCATTTTAAGGGAAAAATAAGTTGATTTTAAATTTCATGGCATCAACACATCTCAAAAAAGTTGGGACAAGGCCATGTTTACCACTGTGTGGCATCCCCTCTTCTTTTTATAACAGTCTGCAAACGTCTGGGGACTGAGGAGACAAGTTGCTCAAGTTTAGGAATAGGAATGTTGTCCCATTCTTGTCTAATACAGGCTTCTAGTTGCTCAACTGTCTTAGGTCTTCTTCGTTGCATCTTCCCCTTTATGATGCGCCAAATGTTTTCTATGGGTGAAAGATCTGGACTGCAGGCTGGCCATTTCAGTACCCGGATCCTTCTTCTACGCAGCCATGATGTTGTAATTGATGCAGTATGTGGTCTGGCATTGTCATGTTGGAAAATGCAAGGTCTTCCCTGAAAGAGACGACGTCTGGATGGGAGCATATGTTGTTCTAGAACTTGGATATACCTTTCAGCATTGATGGTGCCTTTCCAGATGTGTAAGCTGCCCATGCCACACGCACTCATGCAACCCCATACCATCAGAGATGCAGGCTTCTGAACGGAGCGCTGATAACAACTTGGGTTGTCCTTGTCCTCTTTAGTCCGGATGACATGGCGTCCCAGTTTTCCAAAAAGAACTTCAAATTTTGATTCGTCTGACCACAGAACAGTTTTCCACTTTGCCACAGTCCATTTTAAATGAGCCTTGGCCCAGAGAAAACGCCTGCGCTTCTGGATCATGTTTAGATATGGCTTCTTTTTTGACCTATAGAGTTTTAGCCGGCAACGGCGAATGGCACGGTGGATTGTGTTCACCGACAATGTTTTCTGGAAGTATTCCTGAGCCCATGTTGTGATTTCCATTACAGTAGCATTCCTGTATGTGATGCAGTGCCGTCTAAGGGCCCGAAGATCACGGGCATCCAGTATGGTTTTCCGGCCTTGACCCTTACGCACAGAGATTGTTCCAGATTCTCTGAATCTTTGGATGATATTATGCACTGTAGATGATGATAACTTCAAACTCTTTGCAATTTTTCTCTGAGAAACTCCTTTCTGATATTGCTCCACTATTTTTCGCCGCAGCATTGGGGGGGAATTGGTGATCCTCTTCTCATCTTGACTTCTGAGAGACACTGCCACTCTGAGAGGCTCTTTTTATACCCAATCATGTTGCCAATTGACTTAAGTTGCAAATTGGTCCTCCAGCTGTTCCTTATATGTACATTTAACTTTTCCGGCCTCTTATTGCTACCTGTCCCAACTTTTTTGGAATGTGTAGCTCTCATGAAATCCAAAATGAGCCAATATTTGGCATGACATTTCAAAATGTCTCACTTTCAACATTTGATATGTTATCTATATTCTATTGTGAATAAAATATAAGTTTATGAGATTTGTAAATTATTGCATTCCTTTTTTATTCACAATTTGTACAGTGTCCCAACTTTTTTGGAATCGGGTTTGTATATATATATATATATATATATATATATATATATATATATATATATATATATAATTTTTTTTTAATCATGTTTACCTCTAACTTTTGAATGTTGGTGTATCATGGTTTCTAAAAATGTATTAAGCAGCAAAAATCAGTATATTAGGATGATTTCTGAAGGATCATGTGACACTGAAGACTGGAGTAATGATTCAGCTTTGCTTCACAGAAATAAATTACATCTTAAAATATGTTAAAATAGAAAACCAGTTTTCTAAATTATAATATAAATAAAAATATTTTTATTATAATAATAGTATTTCACAATTTCTACTGTATGTTTGATCAAATAAATGCAGCCTTGGTGAGCAGAGGAGACTTTGTTCAAAAACATAAACAAATCTGAATTATTCCAGACTTTTGACCAGTAGTGTAATTGTTGCACTGACTGTGATAGTCATGTTTTAACGCACACGTCTGTGTCCAGCAGGTGAGTTCAGGAGAGAGGCACGCTCAGCCCCCTTTCCTGCACCAAGATGCCCCGGCCTCCCCCAACGACAGAGAGGTGAGCGGTCAGATGCAAACAGCCGTCTTCTCATTGGTCTTGAGTGCATGTACTGTATATGAGCAGCAACTGCTTCTATGTGCCAGATATGCCCTTTAACCCTTATGTCTAGAATATCTGAACTGTTATGAATAGGAATGCACTATATTCTCATAACACAGGCTTTTCTCATGATTGCAGACACAGTACATTTGATGAACACCTTCAGGTGATCTCTTTAGATGCTTGTTAGATGTGCCAAGTATTTAATTTACAGTAAATTTATGCAGTGTAGCTATAATTTCATATAATTCTAAACTCAAGAAATGTGCTTGAAAAGTTTAGTTTGAAAAGTGTGCTTGTGCTTTCATTCTTTAAAATAAATGAATTTGAAATTTTTAAAATACATTCAGTGAAGTCCAGTAATTTTTTACTAGCACTGCCAACATTTTCATTGGCCCCACCACAATTAATATATATAAAAATATTATTATTATTTTTTCTTTTAACATTTTTTGCATTTAATTTATTTTTATATTTTAATTCATATAATAATATTATTTTTAAAATCTAATTTAATTTGAATTCTTTTATCTTTCTAAACCTAAGAAATGTGCTTGAAAAGTTTAGTTTGAATGGTGTGTCTGTGCTTTCATTCTTTAAAATATTTGAGATTTGTTAAATATTAAGTGTCTTTTAAGTGTGCAAACACTTTACGGTCTGGACCAGATATAGGGCAGTAGATTCTGTTTTAAATGAGATTTATTGATCTGTGATTTTAAAACGCTTGTCTAAGTTAAATGATCTACCTCTTGTTTTACAGAGAACATTGTGCAGAGATATAAAATCAGTTTGATAATCTCCAGCTGGTTGGTTACCACATGACATGCTATTATTGTATTAATGCAGGCTAATAATAGTCTAGATGATTCAGTTTTGTAATTTCTGGACTGTGACATTGAACCCCTTTGAAGCATGAACCTTTAAACCTGGTAAATAATGACATATCTTCTGAAAAAGTAATGGACTTTCAGACACTCTGCTTAGTTTATTTTTGGGAGTTTTGTCAATGTAGCATGAATCAAGTTACTATTTTTTGTTTTATTGATGTGTTTGTCCTCTTTTATGAATCACAGCTCAAATAGAATGTACCCCAGAATGAAGTAGATCACCATTGCAGGGAAAGCGTTTTACTGATCAGTGAGCCGAGGTTTTGATTGTACCTTTGTCTTTCTACCACATTTTCTGTTTGCATTTCTTTATTTCTTTTTGAAATTTCCATCAGATCTCAGAATGAATTCCACATCATCTCAGCATTTCCAGGGCTCAACAATAAGGATTTCTTTTTTTTTTTCTTTTTTTTTACTAGCACTGCCAACATTTTCATTGGCTCCACCACAATTAATATATATATATATATATATATATATATATATATAATTTTTTTTCTATTTATTTGTTTATATTTAAATTTAATTATTTTATTTTATATTTATTTCATGTGATAATATTATTAAAAAATTAAACATTTTATTTATATAATTTTGTTATATTTCAAAAGTATATTTTTAATATAATATTTCTATTATATATTTTATATATTTTTTATATTGCAATATTATATTAATATTCCATATAATACATTATATAAATATTATATTACATAAAAATGTAAGTATATTTTATAATATTTATATAGATATTAGATATATATTTTTAGATATTAATTTTCATATTAGATTAGATTAGATTTATACTTATAAGAGTCCAAGACTATCACTAAAGTCAAAACTTTATAGACATTTTTAATTCAGCAAAATTTGATACAAGGAATAAAACACACACAATAAACATAAAATAAAGTGACAACACAGCTTTGTGAACTCATCCTTATTTTTGAGCCCTAATTTCTTCTGTGCCAAAGACTGCTGGATTGACCCGTTTGATGTCTCTATACGCAGCATATGATGATCTGATGCCAATCACATCCAAGAGAATCAAAGTCAGGTTCGGTAGAGACGTCAAACAGCGTAGGTCTGCAGCCTCAGTGTGGATCCGCTGTCTCAACTCTCTCTCTGTTTCCACAGATGTCATTCTCTCATCCTCCTGCTCTCTTTCTGTGGTCTCACTCATTGTGTTGTTTTCTCATTGCTCTTCACTCCTCGGTCCCGTCATTAATGCGTTGACTCGTATGGGGGGTTCGTTCAGCTGCTGGCTGGGATGATAGCAGAGCCTGCTTTTCTCTCTGAGTATACTATCTTTGCTCTGGACTACTCAAAACGACCCAAAGAGGCCCAGGTGCCCAGTGCGGTGAGTCTGTCCTCACACGTCGCCTCCTCTTCCTCACCCCTCGAGAAATAAAAGCAACCCTCTGTCCCCGTCCCGTCTGCGATGCCTTTGGAGGTTATGGGCTAGAGGAGGCCGAGTAACACCTGCTTGCAGCTTTTCTTCTTCAGCGTTTCTGCATAACTCAAAGGCATCTGGCTCCTAACCCCTGCATCTAATATCTTGCGTTCCTCGTTAGGCCTGATTTGTGGGATGGCAGTTGCTTTTCTCCGTTTTTGTACCTCAGAATGGTTCCTCTGATTTGGCATCTCCAGGAATGAATGTTACTCCCGTAGTGTTAGATATTGTCATGGATTCCCTGTCCCGTATCCTCATAGGTTCCCCTCGGTTATACAGTGTTGAATGTTCCCTGAGAGTTCTGTTGATTCCTTGTGAATTTTTTTTTTTTTTGGCAAATTCTTTGTTTAAAGGTGTTTCTAAATTTGGATTATTAAAGGTCCTTTCGTATGACTCGCGTCAGTATTTCTCAGCGCACTGAACTCTGGAGCCAAGTGTCATGCTTTAGTTATTTTACGCTTATTTTCTTTTGAAAAATGTTGATTAATTTGAAAACAGGATCAAACAAAAACAGTATGTTATATAATATGAGATATTTCATATAATAAATTAAATTTATAATAAATTAATATAATTTGTTAAAAAGTATGTATTTTATATAATATTTATATCATATCTTTACATTTTTCATTAAACAAGTTTTGAGTCCAAGTCTATCTCTCAAGTCAAAACTTTACAGTTTGATAAAATGAATACTTTTTTGTAATAAGAAAATGGAAATTATAATATAATATATAAATTGTATTATGTCATATTGGATTTTTGGTAAATATCCTAAACTTTGCCATTAATGTATTACAGTAATTCCACTAAAGCTATTTGAACTGAATTGAAATTGTATTGAATACCAGCTAATCAATTTTGGTCAAGTCTGCGTTTCACAAAAACGATGCAAGACTTGGTAGATGTAGAAACCTTTGGCACTAGTGGTGTGCAGCAGAATCTACTTAGGTTCACAATAGGGATGCACGATAAATATCGGGCGATATTTAATGCGCATCTTGTCAGTAAAGCCGGTTCTGTAATCAGCGGTAAATGCCATCACGTGCGTGATTTCACACTGAGCAGCATTTACTACACAGAGCCGTTGTTCACTGACAAGCTGCGCAAAACCACGCTGATAATGAACGTGGATTTGCGCAGCTTGTCAGTGAACAACGGCTCTGTGTAGTAAATGCTGCTCAACGTGAAATCACGCACGTGATGACATTTACCGCTGATTACAGAACCGGCTTTACTGACAAGATGCGCATTATAAACTCAGCAAAAAAAGAAACGTCCTCTGACTTTCAACTGTTTTTACTTTCAGTAAACTTAATGTGTAAATATTTGTATGAACACTAAAAGAGTCAACACCATAAGACATAAACTAAAAATGTTTCACAGACATGTGACTAACAGAAATAGAATAATGTGTCCCTGAATGAAGGGAGGCTCAAAATCAAAAGTACCAGTCAGTATCTGGTGTGGCCACCAGCTGCTTGAAGTACTGCAGTGCATCTCCTCCTCATGGACTGGACCAGATTTGTCAGTTCTTGCTGTGAGATGTTACCCCACTCTTCCACCAAGGCACTTGCAAGTTCCTGGACATTTCTGGGGGGAATGGCCCTAGCCCTCACCCTGCGATCCAACAGGTCCCAGACGTGCTCAATGGGATTGAGATCCGGGCTCTTCGCTGGCCATGGCAGAACACTGACATTGCTGTCATGCAGAAACTCACGCACAGAACGAGCAGTATGGCTGGTGGCATTGTCCTGCTGGAGGATCATGTCCGGATGAGCATGCATAAAGGGTACCACATGAGGGAGGAGGATGTCTTCCCTGTACCGCAAGGCATTGAGATTGCCTGCAATGACAACAAGCTCAGTCCGATGGTGATGTGATATACCGCCCCAGACCATGACGGACCCCCCACCTCCAAATCGATCCCGCTCCAGGGTACAGGCCTCGGTGTAACGCTCATTCCTTCGACGATAAACACGAATCCGTCCATCACCCCTGGTGAGACAAAACCGTGACTCATCAGTGAAGAGCACTTTTTGCCACTCCTGTCTGGTCCAGCGAAGGTGGGTTTGTGCCCATAGGCGGCGTTGTTGCTGGTGATGTCTGGTAAGGACCTGCCTTACAACAGGCCTACAAGCCCTCAGTCCAGCCTCTCTCAGCCTATTGCGGACAGTCTGAGCACTGATGGAGGGATTGTGTGTTCCTGGTGTGACTCGGGCAGTTGTTGTGGCCATCCTGTACCTGTCACGCAGGTGTGATATTCGGATGTACCGATCCTGTGCAGGTGTTGTTACACGTGGTCTTCCACTGCGAGGATGATCAGCTGTCCTTCCTGTCTCCCTGTAGCGCTGTCTTAGGCGTCTCACAGTGCGGACATGGCAATTTATTGCCCTAGCCACATCAGCAGTCCTCATGCCTCCCTGCAGCATGCCTAATGCACGTTCACGCAGATGAGCAGGGACCCTGGGCATCTTTCTTTGGGTGTTTTTCACAGTCGGTAGACAAGTCTCTTTAGTGTCCTGCGTTTTTAGAACTGTGACCTTAAATGCCTACTTTCTGTAAGCTGTTAAGGTCTTAACGACCATTCCACAGGTGCATGTTAATTAATTGATTATGGTTAATTGAACATGCATGGAAAACATTGTTTAAACCCTTTACAATGAAGATCTGTAAAGTTATTTGGATTTTTACAACATTATTGTTGAAATACACAGTCCTGAAAAAGGGACGTTTCTTTTTTTGCTGAGTTTATATCGCCCGATATTTATCGTGCATCCCTAGTTCACAATGATTTTGGGAAACACATCACCAACCGATATATCATTCTGTTCTATTTTTTTTTTCTTTCTATGATGTATAAACAAGACTTTTTCCTGTTCTTCACTCAGATATGTTACTGTTTACTTTCACAATGTTCATTCTTGACTGCAAACAGTTTCTTGCTAACTAGCATCCTCATAAAATCACCCTGCGTGACTATTTGCAACATTTTTGATGTTGAGGTGTATTGAACTGAACTGAACTGAACTGATGCCAGTCATGTGAAAGTCTCTTTAGGCTGTATACGGTCCCCTAGAGCATGTGCCCTTTATGTGAGTTTACACAGGCATTAGTCTGTGTTACTGTCACATTATGCAAAGCAGTATTATTTTAGTAATATTTATGTACTATTATAGTATTTATTAACATTTAGAATTAGATTTGAGCTTTTTTTTGTTTTTAATTTTGGTTTGATTTAGTAGTTTTGTTGTGCTTTTGTAATATTATTTTAGAATTATTATATATATATATATATATATATATATATATATTAATATCTGTACTATTGTGGCATTTTCCAAAGGAGATTTGTTTTAGTATTTTTTTTATATGCTATTATAATATTTTAATATTTTGAATTAGCAATTATTTATTTATTTATTAAAACCATTTTAAATTGTTTTTAAAAGTTGTCAAGGCAACATTTTATTTCTATTTTATTTTTATTTCAAAGTTTAAGTAATCCATCTAATATTTATCATGTTTCATTTTATTGCAGCTTTATTTCAAATAAATGAAAACATTTAATCATTTTAGTCACCGATGTCAACACTGATCTGAAGCATAAATAAGAAGCACATATATTGAACCTTTTTACAGCCCTGTGCATCTGTAATTTGTTTTAGGCAGTTTTACAGTAAGGCCTCTTTACGCAGTAACTCTTTCCACTAGATTTACTGTGTTTGTGGAGACGGTAGAGGCTCAGCTCTGCCTGAAGGATTTATCTCTATAGATACAGATAATCCTCCACATACACCTGAGCTCATTACACACACATCCGCTGACATACAGCACCGCCAATCACATCGAACACACTCATCATGTGATCTACTGGACTCATTATAATATTCATTGAGGAGAAATGGGCAGTGTGATCAAAGACTATAGAATACAGTAAAGGGACTTTGATATGATTATGCAATCCTGTGGATATATGTTTTTTTAATTTTTATTGACATTTAGAACCCTGATCGTTCTGATGTGTAAAGTGGACTTAAACTTTTGTTTTTCGTCACATAGTCAAAGTGTCCCTGGTCTTATCTGGCATATGCAAATGTGTTTAGCTCCTCACTCAGTAGACTGAAAGCATGTTTATTTGCTAAAATTGTTTGTATGTGACGTTTATGAAGGACACTGTTGGTTTAAGTGTCCTTTCTATAGGTTATGAAAGTGCAAAATGTCTGATAGGCCTAATGCTGTCTTAATAATTGTATTTTATTACTTTTGGCCTGAAGTGTGTAGGGATTGCCTTCTGTATGTACAGCAAACAGAAAGTGAGCTTCACTTGTTGATTTTGATGTAAATGCAACTAGCTTGCATCAAAAAGCTGTTTTCAGCACATTGCATTTTAGCAGGGAATTGTAAACCAACCTTTTTGCATGAATCAATCCTCTGATTACGTTTCAACTGAGTTATTTTGTGTTCTTTGTTCTTTGCTGTTTACTACAGCATTCAGATAAACTGATAAACACAACAGTATAGGAACGCCTCCCACAACTAGATTACAGTTCAGTAGTTATAGTAACTATATTACTAAATTACATGGCTGTCAAATGTAGGCATGTGAGCCAAGTGTAAACTCTGCAATTTTTTACTACCACTACAACAACTAATAATATTAGTAATAAAAATAAGATGATTATTATTACATAGTATTATTATTAGTATTATAATAATAATTTAATTTAATTATTATTTTTACTATTAGTATTATTCTTAGTATTATTTATATATATATATATATATACACACACACACACACACGTCATTATTTGTGTTATTATTATTGTTAGTATTTATAATAATTATAATACAATAATACAAACAATAATAATAGTGTTATAATGTTATTATTAGTATAATAATAATTATTATTTTTTATCATCTTTATTATTAGTAGTAGTGGTAGTAGTAGTATAAAAAAATAATGATTAATATTTTTAAATTTAATATTGTTATTCTTATTATAAATAATATATTTCATTATTATTATATTTCATTATTTGTATTAGTATTATTATTTGTGACCCTGGACCACAAAATAGTTCAAGTGTCAATTTTTCAAAATTGAGATTTATACATCATCTGAAAGCTGAATATTTAAGCTTTCCATTGATGTATGGTTTGTTAGGATCGGACAATATTTGGCCGAGATACAACTATTTGAAAATCTGGAATCTGAAGGTGCAAAAAAAT
>JAFVLL020023481.1:0-10023 GCA_021397915.2 Tor tambroides | reverse complement strand
TTTCCCTGACATGGCTGCATCAACACTAACTGAGGTTACTGAAACCACGCCTTCTTCCTTTCTTATTTCCATATCGTGACGTAGACATGTGGGGCGTGTTTGAATGAGCCGTTTTAGGGGGGCGCGGACGAGTCTTAACTTTTATAAAGAATATCTCTTTGGGTTTGAAACTTTAGCCTTTGCAACTTTAGGGATCTCATCTATCCACGAACAGCTTGTAACACACCAAAGACAAAGGAAAACTTGAAATCGCATCATATGACCCCTTTAAATAGGAATGTGAGAAGAAATAAAATTTCATAGGGCCCTATGTTCCCTGATGGTACGGCACCAGCTTCTCTGCAACATCTCAGCCTACATCCAAACACAATTCATCAAAAGTCCTGACATGTTTTTGTCAGGATAACTGGTTCAGAGAGCAAGAGTACCTTCCAAACAATGTTAAAGCTCAAAGTAGAGAAAGAACAGAGAGAGAAAGATCACTAGGGAAAAAACAGCGGTAATGACGTGGTGCCAAATACAGTAAGTGAGAGCAGGATGGACACAGATGCAGTAAGTGACGTCGATCTGGAGCCAGACTGTTTACGGACTGGACACGGGTCTTAATTTGCAGACCCTGAGGCTGGACAAAGCCCTCTGGTTACATGTGAGTCCTGATATAAATCTGTTTGTATAGACTGGAGTCCTGTCAGCACTACAACAAGGCCTGGCTGTTTCTGCAATCACTTCCTGTCCTGAAAGAAAAAAGCCTGGCATATGCTCACAACTCCTGAGAAGAAGGAAAGAAAAAACAAAAAACTGGAACATTTTAACCACTGGTATGGTTCCTATGAATGTTCTTACATCATCACAACACTGATACTAGAAAAATAATGCTTCTGATCTCTTCATATTTCATGTGAAAGTAGGTTTGACAGACTGCCTGGAATCTGAATAAGACCACAACAGAAAAACAACAAAACACAGAGCCCAGTTCAGTGCATATTAACATGCAAATTTAGCCTACATATAAAATATATGGGTGATGCTTTACCTATGCACAAATTTCTTCAATTATGCAACTGTGCACAGACTTTTAACACTCATTTGGCGAAAAGGTTTTACTCCGGATTCCCTTCTTAAGCTTTTAACATTCTCTCTAGCTTAATATGTCAACTAACTATGTTCAACAGCAGTATGGAAGCCCGTTTCCACCACTGAATAAAAAAATAAAAAGGTAATTGCGACTTCTCACAATTCTGACCTTTTTTCTTGCAATTGCAAATTTACATCCCGCAATTCTGACTTTTATATCTTGCAATCCTGAATTTTCGCAATTGCGTGAACTGGACTTTATACCTCGCAATTCAACAATTCAGAGAAAGTCAGAATTGCAAGAAAAGAGTCAGAATTGCGAGATATAAACTCAAAATTGCGAGAAAAAAGTCAGAATTATGTGATACTCGCATTTACGAGAAAAAAAAAAAGTCAGAATCGCGAGATTTGATCTCAGCACGTGAATGGATCATTCACTTCCTCTTTACCAGTTATACCACGAAAACAAAGATAAAATGAACATCAGAAAGTATTGTTTCAACGTGGAAAGATGTCAATACACATAATATTCAAGTCCACCAACGTTAATTTACTCTCCTGTCTCGTTTGTTGGAAACGTCAGAAAAATTGTAGATTTGTTTTTTTTTTTTAATTCAACAGCAGAAACGGGCTTTCATAGGAAGCTCATTGCCATCACATAAGAAAACAAAAATCATTAGTTGGTAAATAATAATTACAGCATAACTGATATTTATGGAATGAAAACTGTCAAAATTCTAAGGTAAAAAGTCAACAAATTCATGTTTATGATCAGTCAAAATTGGCAAAAAGTACATCATAAACAGTTTCACAATGTCTTGTTATAATTTTGTCTTATGAGATACAAATTTATATCGAAATCAGAAAATTCAAAATTGAGATATTAAATCATATTAAGTCAAGTTTGAGACAAAAGGTCATTTCACAAATATGAATTAGTATCTCATAGTTTTGACTATCGTAATTTTGACTTGTTCATATTTAGATTTAGACTTTGACTTCTTTTCTCATAATTATGACTAAATAGGAATTATGACAAATTGGCATAAATTTGACTTTTTATATCATAATTTATATCATATCTCATAATTTGGACTTTTATGTGAACATCAGAGTAAAAACATATGTCAATTATCAATGCATGATTTTTTTCTTATGTGGTGGAAATGTGTTTTCATACAGTTCATTAATGGAAAATTCTATGGTTTACAATATTATTGCCCTGTTATAAAGTGATACTGACATTAATTTGTTCAATATTTTCTTAATATGTCAGCTTAAGCTCTTTGCTGACAATGTTGTCTTCTTAGCAAACATGTTAACCTTAAAAAAAAAAAAGTTTTAGACACAGAAGTTTTTTGTAGTGAAAATGACTGTGGGACAGTCACAATTTGTGTAAAAATGTATATAAATAATCTTCACACACAAAAATACAGATTTTTTTTTTTTTTTTGGTAATTCACTCTCTCTTTTCATAGCTTAAATAGTAATAATTTATTGTAATGATTGTGACCATAAAACAACAACAACAAAAAAAATAAAAAATACTTTTTTAGACACTTCAGGGAAACCTTCATCAGACAAGCAGGAATTCCAGTTATTCCGGACAGTCGGACCAGACTGCCAAATCTGCACATGCTGAGATTAATGACAAAGCATGTCCAGCTGGAGCAGATTTGTTTTGTGTTTGAGCAAACATTGCAAAATTCTTCAGTCTGATGCTTCCATTCCTTGCTGGAAAAACAATCTTTAGTCATGGTGGTTGGGAAAAAGTAAACATAGGCTACGAAGCTGAGAGAGGATTAAGTATGTTTGACTGAACATGTGTAAAGTAACACAGACTGACAGCACCTTAAATGGTAGTCTGAAGACAGGACACGCTGCTGCTGTAATTAATGCAGACAGCGACAGCGGACAGGCCCTTCACAGCTCACAGCAGAGAAAATGACACAAGAACACTGCTTAAACGATATATGCTGGACAAGTGCTCATCAACAAAACACCAGGGGCTTCTCCCAGACAAGCATGCACACACAGCAAAAGAACATCAATAGCAGTGGTAAGATCAGAACGGAGAATACTGGCACAAAAGCTTCTGTGACAGCGAAAACTGTTCAAAAAGAACACCGCCAGACAAGACCAAACACACTGGACATCCCAAAGCATTTCTGACAGGACATGTGGCCACCTCCCTTAGAAATTCTGCTTGGCAACAGTGTAAAAAATGCTAGCCTTGTTGTATTAAAAAAAGAATTTTACAAAATAAGAATGCCAAAGTTAAAAGGCCATCTTAAATAAAAAATTAATCAATATGATATATTATATAATGCATAATTTAATGAATTTGTTTTATTTCTAAAGACTGTTGGAAAAGTTGGAAATCATGGGATCAGTTGCAATTATTTTATTCTACTGAGAGCTCTCAATAGAAAAATAGAGAGAGAGAGAGAGAGAGAGAGAGAGAGAGAGAGAGAGAGAGAGAGATGATAATTACACAAATTTAATTATTAATATCACGACTCTTCAACAATACCCTTCAAAGGTTTGGGGACCGTTTTCATTTCTTTTAAAAAATCTTATTTTAATTTAGCAAGGATGCATTAAATTAACCAAAACGGACTTCAAAGTAAACTATAATTTTAATTTTATTTTTATCAAAGAATTTGGAAAGAAAAGTATCACAATTTCCAGAAGAACTGTTTTTAACTGACGAACAAAAAAATGAATGAACGAACGAACAAACAATTTCTGAAGGATCATGTGACACTAAAGCTGCCATCACAGAAATAAATTATATACATTTCCATTCATTTCCATTTAGAATATATTCAAATAGAAAACAGTTACTTTAAATTGAAATAATTTCACAATATTACTGTTTTACTGTAATGTAAAGCAAATAAACAGCCTTGGTGAGAACAAGAGGCTTCTTTATAAAAAACAATTTTAAAAAAATACTTTAAAAAAATGATGTTGCTTAATAAAATATAATTTTAATGAATATTTGTATCCTTATTTTTATGATGTAGAAGACCAACTATGATCAAATTCAAAGGCACATGAGGTGGTGCTATATTATAAATTTGGTCACACTTTATTTTAGGGTCCAATTCTCGCTATTAACAAACCATTAACTATGACTTTTGCCTCATTAAACTCCTAATTTGCTATTTATTAATAGTTGGTAAGGTAATTGTTAAGTTTAGGTATTGGGTAGGATTATAGATGTAGAATATAGTCATGCAGAATATGTGCTTTATAAATACTAATAAACAGCCAATACGTTAATAATAAGCATGCTAATAAGCAACCACAGTCAACATTTGAAGTGGATCAAAAAAGTTCATCAAACTTGTCCTAAGCAAGAATGCATTTTGGTTTTATGTTTTAGGACAACTTTGATGAAGGTTTTGATCCACTTCAAATGTTGACTAGTGTAGGTAGTGAGAACTGGTCCCTATACTTAAACTGTTACCATAAATCCTTTAGCCGTGACTATAAGGGCGCTTTCACACTAGCACTTTTGGTGCGCACCCGGGTGCGATTGACGTCAGAGTTCGGTTCGTTTGGATGATGTGAACACTGTCTTCCGACCTCGGGTGTGCACCCGCGAACCGCACCCGAGTCCGCTTAAAAAGGGTGGTCTGGGGGTTCGGTTCATGTGAACTCCGGTACGGTTCGCTGCTGATGTGAACGCAATCGTACCAATTCACGGAAGTGAAGCGCTATTAACGACGTATTATTTGATAAAAATGTGTGTTTGTGTGTGTTTCATTCACTTTCCTGACGAGCGTGACTGACGCGCTGCAAGCAGAGCTGTATATCTAATTTCTGTTCGCCTTCAGCGTTCCTTAAAGCATTTGCAGTGCATTCGTAACAGACGTATAAGTGCCGTTATGCATTGAAGCTTTGTAAACAAAACGAACGGTTCAAAAACGTAAATATATAAATAATGCAGAGAGCAATCTTATGCATTTTGCCACATTCTCCCATGCCGTCGTTACTAAGCAACGGGGTAAACAGCTGCAGGCTTGATGACGCAAACGAATCACGGTTCGGACCCAAATAAAATAATATGAACGCAGTCCAGCGGGGGCAGGGGGAGGGGGGAGCAATCGAACTCGGGTTCGGACCAGGCAATCGAACCAAGTGTGAAAGCACCCTAAAATGCAAAAAACAAAATCAAGAGATCAAAGCCAACTGTCTTTAAGTCTGGGTTCACGTTCTTTCTCTGTCACATATGCATGAATTCCAGCACAGCAGAGCTGTCCTATGCTTTGTTTGCATGCGACTCTTCTGGGCTCACACTGTGTTTTCAAACGTTCTCGTGCACGTTTAGCACGAGGCATCCTGCTTCCCCTGAGACACTTGCTTACAAACAACCTTTAGGTCCTGACCTACCGTGTTTGTGTTTTGAATAGGATGTGCGCACAATGAGAGTAGAAAAAATGCCTTCTGTCAGACATAAAGGTCTCCGATATGTTAGAACTCAGTTTGAGTATCCTGAACATCTAGTACTATTTCAATACCTAAAAATCACTGATTTAACCAAAACTTCTAGCCAAAATGACTTGAAATGGAATGTATGATTAATTGCATTTAATCAAGAACAAAAAAAACAATGGCTGTGCTGAACAATTAATCATGAAAAGTATGAAAACTTTCATGAAAAATAGCAAAATTATGCAGCCCTTAAATACATACACAATGATAACTGGCAAAAGCCATTACCGCTTTTCTTCCACAGCTAGTTTAAATAACATATTAAAATAGTGAAATTATGGTGCACCAACACAGATCTGAATAGGCTTGTTTGCAGTCCTCTACACTCCATTTATTTGTCCTTTAACCTCAGTTTCTCTCTCGGGATTTTAATATTCAAATATTACACTTAGCAGATTAGGGGATTTTCATTCCAAGAGCAAATGGTGCAATTTAATATGCAGCATAGCTTGAAATCTGTGTGTGCAGAATGTGCAGTAAAACCACCACACACAGCTGGAGGAAGACCTTTGGTTATTGAGACAGATGTCTACAGACCTCATCCGTTGGTCGAAAGACACCACATATCGACATCAAAACATGATCTTCCAATTTTGCACACTTGCACCAAATCAAGGCAGTCTCAAAACTGCAAGGTCTTCACGGTTTGTTTACAAAGGCTTCTCTGCTCAGAACAACTAATCTTCATGCAGACCTTACGAAAACTACTCATCAGGCCAAGCAATTAGTACACACGAACAAATCACCATTTATGTTTGAATTCCACAGGGAGGTAAAGGGTGTGTGTAATTGTTAACGTATTGAAGCTCTCAATCCGATTAGACAATTCCCAGCTCGGTGCTTACACTCATTTGGAGCCGTGTGCTCAGCGAGGATTCCAGACCGCTGGCACGCTGCCATGCACCATTTTGTGCCCTGGTCGGGACAGAGGCCGGTGGTAGGGAGAGGCTCAATGCCGAGATATGAGGGCTCCAGTGAGCCTGAGATCTGGCATCTCTTTAGATTCCACTCAGCTTTTTCTGTCCTGCTTCATACATTCCATACAGGCAATCAAAATGTGAGTTAAATATGATAAATCTCCCCAAAAAGTAGCATTAAGTTTGAGAAGACTCTAGGGTGGCGTGGCATAATAACGATTACCTTCCAACTACCTGACTCAATTTTAATGATCCCATGGATGTAAGTTCTGGCTTCTCTAACTGAATATCTTCTATACCAAATCACGCAAGAAAAATACATAGTAAATAACGTCTGACTTTAAAGGTCTGGAACAGTAAGCAAAAGGTTGTAGGTTCAATCCAATTGGAAGTATGAATCCAGGAATGGCTTTTACACTGCACTTAAAGACAAATAAAAAATAATCTGTAAATGAATTTAGCAAAATTATTTCTATTTTTATAAGCAAGAAATATACATATAGCAACTACAACCAACAACAACAATATATTGTTAAATAGTAACTAATATTAATGATACAATACTTAAAAAATGGTAAATAAAATGTATTTTGCATAAAATAATATAAATATGGACTTAATCTTAGATACATTCTACAAGTAAGTGTATCTGTGTTTATATAGGCTATATAAAAACAGAAATTACGTCATTCTGTCAAACCTTGACGTAATGTAGTGTTTAATGCACTTCATGTTGTTAATTATAACGAATGGAATATATTTTCTTATTCTTTGTATTTTTATATCAATATAGTACAAGATTACCCTATTTAAAAAAAGTAATCAAAAAGTAGTCGGATTATATTACCTAAACTGGGTAATGTAATGGATTAAGTTACTGACTACAATTTGTTAGGAATCTATCTACTGTATATATTGTCAGTTAGTAATATATTGTTAGTATATATTACCCATAAACAAGAAAAATACTAATCACTGATGTTTTGGAAAGCTTCACCAAGTTCCTCTGGATAAATGACAACCAACTTACGTCAAGTGGAAAATCAAAAAGACAACAAGCAAAACAATTGAACCAATGAGCAAGACTTTCTGAAAGGAGCCTCAAAATATTTACACCCACCACAACTTAAAAGTCTGGCTTATCATTTGTTTCTCAAGTCTCACTTCATTACCTAAAAAGCACATTAGCTCTTCACCAGCTAACGAAGTGTTCAGGAGAGAAACAGCGGTATCTATCTTCAGCCCTGCTGTGTGTTCTTTCTGCCTCAGCTGCAGAGAGACTAATGCAACAACACTGAAAGAACTACGCACCTCAGAGCCAGGAGGCTTCTAAACATGCTGCATTGGTGGAAAAGAGAGGTCTTTAGGAGCCTAGGGAGCATCGCAAACAAAGCGTAAGGCCTGTGCCAGTCAGGCAGAAGGCTTGGAAAAGAGTTCAAAGTTAATTACAGCGGTCTAGTGGGTCATTGTGCTGGCACAGGTGTTAGATGTTATCAACAAACCCCAGCGCTGCTGCTGCTGTACCACAGATACCCCAATTGCCGATTACGCTTTTATCTCCTTCTCAATTGTTTACGTGGTTTTGTGTGATTGTAGTCAGAGAACTGTTGTGGAAAACCTGCACTCTGTTGTGGAGGAAACGATCTCTCACAGGGACTATTTTTCCATCAGCTTATTTCTTTTATCCAGAAATTATACTAGCTCCTCACACAGCTGAAATGACCTTCCTGAGACTCTTCAAACTTCAAAACGGTGAACAGAAATGTATTGAAAAAAACATGATTAAATGTTTGTTTTCAAAATGCTTGTATGGGCGAATGAAGTTATGACACTAGGTAAGCAAAGGTCAAATCAATTAAATTGACACTACAATTGACACTGCTCTCTGAAATACTTGATTATGACTGGCTGACTGCAAAATTCTGAATTAAAACTGACTATAATGATTAACAATATATAATCATTCGAGGCAACCGACTACAGTGCTCAATCAGGCTGCATTTATTTAAAGGTGACATATCACGAAAATCTGACTTTTCCAGGTTTTAAGTGCTATAATCAGGTCCCCAGTGCATCTACCAACCAAGGAAACATGAAAAAGATGAAACCAGTAACTTTGTTTTGGTAAGCCTTTTTCTGCAAGCGTCTGAAAAAACGAGCATGTCTGATTACGCTCTATTAGCTATTTGGTCTCAGACAAATCAATCCATAATTAATCAGGTTAATTACACCCTTATGTCATTTTTTTGAGAGATTGCAGGGGAGCAGTAGATCCTCTAGAGCGGCTTCTAGTGGAAACTGTAAAGTTATACATCGTAAAACACCATTGGCTCAGACTGTTCTCTCAGTAAAAGGTGTAAAATTTTGGAATTCATTGCCTGACTATTTAAAAATCTATTACAAATTATAATCACTTTAAAAAAGCCACAAAATCTTGGTTGATATATCAACAAATTTGTAGTTATGTTTAGTGTACTTATATTATAAATTTGGGTCACACTTTATATTAGGTGGCCTTAACTACTATGTACTTACATTGAAAAATAAGTACAATGTACTTATTGTGGTCATATTTTATTGCAACACACTTTTGCTGCCATTGAGGTGGGATATGGGTAAGGTTAGGGACAGTTTTGGTGGTATGGGTAGGTTTAAGGGTGGGTTAAGGTGTAAGGGATGGGTCAACAGTGTAATTACAAATGTAATTACAGAAATTAATTACAGATGTAACTACATGCAGGTATTTTTAAAAATATAAGTACAATGTAAGAACATGTATGTACACAATAAGTGCATTGTATCAAATGATTAATTTAAATGTAAGTACATAGTAGTTAAGGCCACTTAATATAAAGTGGGACCTAAATTTGTGTACTACTTCTTGTTTTTTGTAACAATAATTTATAGGGACAAGTGTTGCAAATTAGCTTCGGCTACAAGCACTATGGTACATGCATGGGATGACTGCTATTTCAGTTTCATCTATGTTTATTGTATCTGTCCCTAATATAAAAAAAAACTGTCCGTGTGCTTCGGATGTGTGCACTCAGAAAACCATATATAAGAAGTTTAATATGGTTTAAAACACATTATTTCTGTGCGATTAACATGATAATCAGCAGCTCTATTCTGGAAAAGGGGGCGGGGAGCAGCATCTCATTTACATTTAAAGAGACATGCTCTAATACAGCTTGTTTCTGCTTCCACTTAAAATAGGCATTTTCAAAATGATATAAAAGATCTGTGGGGTATTTTGAGCTGAAACTTCACAGACACATTCTGGGGACACCTGAAACTTATATTACATATTGTAAAAAGGGGCATAATGTGTCTCCTTTAATAAAAAAAAAAATACCGTAAAAGCAGTAATATGAAGATTCTTTTTTTTTTTTTTTTTAAATTTTACATTTTAAATAACTGTTTTCTACGACGGTGTTTTAGTGCCTCGTTAAAAAATAAAAAAAAATCTAAAATTACGAGATTAAAGTCGTAATATTTCGAGAATAAAGTCGAAATACTACGAGAATAA
>JAFVLL020023479.1:0-21440 GCA_021397915.2 Tor tambroides | reverse complement strand
TATACTTATAGTTAAAATCTGTTAGTAGGTAGTTGTGTGTAAGTTTATCGTGTTTTACTTCGTTGTTGTATGTCTGTATGTATGTAGCACCGTGGTCCTGTGAGGCACGACATTTCGTTCCACTGTATGTCCCCACATGCAGCGGAATGACAATAAAGCTCAACTTGACTTGACTTGATGTTGATGTATAATCCAGGGATCCAAACTGTGACAAATTTTACAAAAAATGTGTGACAATAATATAAAGTCTATTTAGTTGAGATAACTTTGTGTGTGTTCATATTTGTCAGATGTCGTCTCGTTTGAGCGTGCAACAGTGTTAATTGCAGACTGAACGGCGTATTCAGTGTGGGTCGTGATGTCCAATTCGTGGACAAATGACTCTTATGAGCTGGTTTATTTTAATAAGTCAGTAAAAGGGATTTACAAAACCCACTCGTGAGTTAGTGGTTCATTCAGTCAGTGAATCATTCAGAGCTTTTTCTTAGTTTACAGCCGACTCACTCAGTGAGCCGTGAGTCATTTTTCAGTTATGTCCGATTCGAAATAAAGCTATGTGTAATGTGGACTACTTGAGGTTTGTGACTGGTTACTCATATGACAAAGTGTAATTAAATATACAATTAAATGTTCTGAAATGAAACACATTTAAATATTTTTAGATTTCTGTTAGGGCAACTTTGTTTGGATAACATGTTTGGGAACCATAATATTCACATCATTTATTGATTGATTAATGGTAGAAATACTATAACAAACAAGAGTGGTTTTAATATGGCTCAAATAAAATCAGGTCCACTGTGACAACATCAAATTTGAATAAATTTATGCATAATTCAGCTAGAAAAACACTAGATTTTTCTGAAATTAAATTAAATTAAATTAAATTAAATTAATACTTTTATTTTTTAAAGTGACAGTAAAGACATTCCTAATTAAAAAGAGATAAAAAAAATTTAAAAAAATGGAAATGAAAATTTAGCCTTGCCATCACAGGAATCAATTACGTTTTTAAATATATTGAAATGGAAATTAACAAAATATAATGAAATTTTTACTGTATTGCTATTTTTGTATTTTTGATCAAATAAATGCAGTCTTGGTGAGCATAAGAGACTAAGCATAAGATTTTGTCGTTTGTCTATTAACAAAGTCATTTGGCTCCTAAATGTTTCATTTCATAAGTCAGTAGCTCTCTTGTGATTTTTAAAGAAGTAAAAAGTGAGAATGCATATCTCTCCATTCAACACAGAAGTAGAAAAAGTCAGTAGTATCAGAAGCAGAGATACACACCAACCGTTAGAAGTGGGATCAAAGAGATTCAGAAAACGTGTATGAAAAAACGTGGGGAGGACAGGGAGGTATGATTGGGGAGGGGAATCCTCATTTTCTTGTCCCCGTGGCCTGTCTCTGGCCTGTGGATGACCTCTCATTACACCCTCTCTTGCGTCCACTTACTATCGCTCTCCACACGTTGCCATGGAGAACAGTATCTAACTCTTACCACACTTACGTCTCTCTGTCATATTCACACTCTCTCTTTTTTGCACTATAGAGGGGGGCCATAAAAGCAACCTCGCCCTGGGCTCCCCGTCTCCTATTGGTAAAAAAAAAAAAAAAATCGACCTGATCTCACACTGTCGTGTGGTGCGCAGCCTTTGATCGCCCCGCTGTGTCTCTCTCGTTTATGCTCCGTGTGGACAAATGATTAGATACAGATGCTGAGCTGAACTACATGGGAGAGCATGAACGGTAAATGTGTTTGTTTAAGGCCGTGTTTAGCATATTGTGTGCAGGGAGACAAGATGATAGAAAGAGGGAGGATCTGAAACATCATTACAGAACTAGATGAAGCAGGGCAGGGACAGATGAAGCCAGTGCATTTGGTTATTTGTCATTTAGCAGATGCTTGATGTCCAAAGTGATTTACAGTACATGTAGTATAGGAACATTCCTACTACCAAAAGAGTGTAGGGCCTTATGAAATCCATTTTATTTTTTTTTAAATTCTGTTTTATTTTTTCCCCCCAAATTCAGTTTCTGGATTCCATTTTAACGGTTCAATTAAATTTAAGTTAAATTATTATTAAGACTTTAACTAAAATTACATTTGTTCTGGTTCTTCTACCAACCTTTGTTTATGAGATTTTAAACAAGATTACAAGCATGTTTTAACATCTAAAGTTATTTGATTCAGTGTCTTTATGCCATTACAGGCAGCTTTTGTTGGGATGATCAGACGTTATAATAATGAATAAAATTCATAGCAATCAGTTAACACATAATATTTGCAAATTAAATAATTTTTTGGCATACAAGGAAAATAAAATGGCTTGAGGGTTGGTTTTGATTAGTGTTTAGCTGTGATTGTTTGAAAATGTGTGTTGGGGAGTTACTAAATTAAATTAAAAGTTGCGACTCTTGTAACTTGACTTTTTTTTTCAGTAGTGTGACAGTAGTTTGGCTGTTTCCAGTGAAGCTTTTCTAGTTATAGCTGCATTTTCCTATAAGAAATGGTGTAGCATGACAGCTGTTTTTCTTAAATTGTATTGCAGATGCAACTTTAAAGTCGCGTCAACTGAGGCAACAGTCAAATACACTCAAGCAACTTTTGTAAAAGTCTTCTCTCACACACACAAAATACTGGGAAGTATTTTAGTGAACCAGTTCATTCTAATGTAAAATGAACCAGGTCAAAAATGAATCACTGATTCACTTGAGTCTCTGCATGGCATTTTAAAGGAATAGTTCACCGAAAAATGAAAGTTTTGTCATCATTTACTCACCCTCATGTCATTCCATAACTGTATGAGTTGACTTATGTTGAACACAAGATATTTTGAAGAATGCTGGGAATCAAACTGTTGATGGTCCCCATAGTAGTATTAGTAGTAGTATTTCTTTCCCTACTATAGAAGTCAATGGGGACCAACAACTGTTTGGTTCTTCAAAATTCTTCAAAATATCTTCCTTTGTGTTTAGCATAAGAAGGAAACTTATACAGGTTTGGAACGCCTTGAGGGTGAGTAAATGATGACAAAATTTTCATTTCTGATAGGGCTGCACGATATATCGAAATTATCGAACTATCGCAAATGTACATATTGCGACATGCATATATTATTATTTTAATAATAGGCTACTACTCAACGTTGCGAAAAATTATGTTTTAGGTCGACGCATATAGCAGAGAATAGACCGGGCACGCAGCTTACGTGACTTGCTAGACGTTAAAAAGGATTAAGTGCCCTCTGGCCTACAGATGGAGCAGTATTTACTACTGATCACAGAACATGCTTCACTGACACTTGACTGAATAACCTTTGTAGCTTTATTATGAGTGCATGTATATTTGTTAATGTGAAGACTATGCAGTATTTTAGTTTTACATTTGATTATTCAATTTCTGTATTGTTTCTTACTTGAATGCTGCTGTTAAATATATGTAATGTAAGCCTGCCTGAAAGCTATAGCACTGTTTTTTTTTCCCATATGTATCTTTGTTTTTTTTTTTTTGTTTTTTTTTTGTTTTTTTTAGATTTGTGACATTGCTTTTTGTGTAATGCTAAAACACTGCTGGTCACATTCAGAAGTTGTAGTGATGCTTTCGTTTACAAGAAAGAATGTGAAACATTGGTACATTGGTACATACATTGGTTAAATAATTTTTAGTTTTTAAATATTTTAAAATATAATTTAAATTGATTGCACACACTTAAAGCAATATCGTATCGTATATCGAATATCACATTATTTAACAAGATATTGCATATCACATTTTTCTTCAATATTGCATAGCCCTAATTTCTGGGTGGACTATTCCTTTGAGCCTGTATGCATTTCTTTCTTCTATGGAAAACCTTCAAAACCAAACAACGTTGGAGTCATTTCTCAAAATATCTTTTTTTTATGTTTCATTAAAAATCATACACGTTTTTAAATGACATTAGTAAATGATGACAGGATTTTTTCTGAGTGAATTATCCCTCATTGTTTTTGTGCCAGGTATTTACTGCTTTGATTACAGAAAAGGTTACAGTACCATTCAAACTTTGGAGTCTGTTACGTTTTTGAAATAAGTTTCTTATGCTCACAAGGGCTGCATGCATTTGATGCAACTACAATAATATTGTTTATTGTGAAATTATTACAAATAAAAGGTAAACATATTCAATTTATTCCTGTGATTATGAAGCTGAATTTTTAGCAAACATTACTGTAGACTTTAGTGAAATTTGATCCTTCAGAAATCATTCTAATATGCTTAAGAAACATTTGTTATTATTATCAAAGCTGAAAACAGTTGTGCTACTTGCAGATGATACCTTTTTCAGGCTTCTTGGTGAAAATGAAGGTCAAAAGAACAGCATTTATTTGAAATGAAAAATGAATGCATCTTTGCTGAAAAATCTTTCCAAAAAACCTTAATGGCCCCCAACTTTTGAACAGTAGTGTATACTGTATATTTAAAAACATGTTACCATTGCAATGTAGCTGGCTAGTTTTTGTTAGTAGCTTGTGGTGTTGCAAACTACTTATCCAAAAATAGTTTGACTGTGGTATAACCACTTCAGTTTGGAAATACTGGTTCTTAGCTTCTCCAACCCTGTCTAACCTCTGGACAATAAATTTTCTCCAAAGTATAAAGTTACACAGACACAGAGTGACACTCAGAAGACTAAAGAAAGGTCTGATAAAAGGTTGTACTACAAAGAGTGCAAGTAAAAAGCTAAAATATATGGTCAGTAGTTCACTCTAAGCAGAAATTAATTACGTAACCTATTGCAGAGTGCTTCAAAAGTTCACAGTGCATGAAAAAATTACTGTGAGCTACCTCCACCTTTATGGGATCGTAAAATTATACTGTTGTACTTCAATTTTTTAATAAAGTGACAGAACATTTATTAAGACTGGCATATGTTGATAATCTAAGGAACAGGCATCAAGTCTTAAAAAGCATTCTGAGGCTGGTCCAGTGTCGCTTCTCAAAGGTCAATAATATTTTTATAATACACCTTTAATGGTTTCTCTTCTCCTCAGGGACTTCCTCAAGATGCAGAGTAGGGCACAGAAATGAAAAGCAGAATCGTTAAACGATCAACCAAATGAAGAAAGTATAAAATATGACCCAGATATAATGGCTCAGAGTAATGTGTGATATACAACATTGTGTGTGTGTGTGTGTGTGTGTATGAGAGAAATTAAGATGACCAGCAAAGGAATGGAAGGTCTGTATTGTGGCCTGATCAGAAGAGGTTTGGTGTAGATCAGAGCTTGACCCGTCTCCTGTGGGATTTCAGCGTCCTGGTGTCATCTGAGGAATGAGTACACACTACAGTTGTAGTTGGGTGACTCAATAAGATGCAAGATTGGGAAATCCTGTGTTTGCCGTATGAGATCACAGCATCAGAGACTGTTTACATGTTGTTTATTCCATGTCCATATTGTACAGTGTACAAACTGATTGAGCATCTGCTCTTTGGCAAGGCGAAATATAGGGTTGGCAACTGTAAATTGGTGTAGTTGGTAACTTAAAAGGACAGTTCATCCAAAATTGAAAATTGTCATCATTTACTCACTCACTCGCGTCATTCTGAACAGCTAGCTTTCTTCCATAGAAAACAAAATTCAGCATTCATACAACAAAAGCATATAGTGACCAGACGCTGTCAGTGTCCATAAAAGTGGTCCATACGACTCATATATTCTTCTGAAGCCAAATTGTTGTAATTCTCTAAAAATGTTTCCATCTGCTGTAACTCTCAAATCTCATTTGCGCTTACACACTATTCAGACTCGATGTGTGGAGACATCGCACCAGGTTCAATGACACTGATGCAAAATGTCTGAATAGCGTTTAAAAGTTTGCAGTCAGTATGATTGTTTCTTAAGCGATAAATACTTTTTTAGCAAGGATGCATTAAATGAATGAAAAGTGACAGTAAAGACTTTTACATTGTTACCAAAAAAAATCTATTTGAATATAGAATATAAAGCAAAAATATTAAGCAGCACAGCTGTTTTCAACATTGCTAATTATAAGAATATTTTCTTGAGCATTAAATCAGCATATTAGAATGATTTCTGAAGGATCATGTGACACTGAAGACTGGAGTAATGATGCTGAAAATTCAGCTTTGCATCACAGGAATAAGTTATGTTTTAAAATATTATAAAATAGAAAACAGTTCTTTTAAATTGTAATAATATTACAGTTTTTACTATATTGTTGATCAAATAAATGCAGCCTTGGTTAGCATATGAGACTTCTTTTAAAAACATTGAAAGATCGGACCCTAAAACGTTTGAATGTTCTAATTTTATTCATCAAAACATGAAAGGAGAGATATTTCTGTATGTATCTATAAAATGTGTAATGTTTTAAAGCATATTTTTAAGGTTTGGAGACAAAACCTTTTTACTGTGTGGAGCAAAAATATTTTACCTCGTAAAACAGGGATGCTACAGGTTAAAAGCTTCAGAAAGTGGCCAAAATATTCAGCGAAGCAGTGAATGCGAAAACAGTGTGATCATAGTCTTCTAAAATATTTAATAATGGCTCGGCTGTGGTTGAATTGTTATTTGTGCATGAGCCGAGGCATGTTTAGATGCAGCGCAGCCCCTACAGCCGAATGAAGCCCTGCGCCCGCAGACACGCCTGACTCTCCCATCAGGCCTTGCTGCCTGCGTCTGACAACACTCCAGCCTGTTAAGGTCAAGACCAACAGAGTGTCAGCGAGGATGATGATGATGTATTTTTTGACTCCCTCGTTTTTTCCTCCTGTCTACTCGACTTTATACTTTCTCCTTGTGCTAGTGTCAGCGGTCCATCTGCCCGCTGCCGACTCAAACCCCGGCACGGGCGCACTGATCCGTCTGAACCCTGTACCCAGCGATACGTCCCCCACCCCTCCTTCACCGCCCGCCTGCCATCATCAACCCCCCCCCCCCTTCAAAGCTGTGATTGTGTGAACAAGAAAACACACAAAAACACACATATGCCACCAAATTCATGTCAGGTAAACCACAACAATTACAATATCACAGTCATAATGAAACGGTGACAAAATTATACCCTCCGAACCCCCTGAGAGTCACAAGATTTTAATATCTGACATTTCTGCACATTGACACATGTGCGGCAGCATCTGCTGCCTGGCTGTGAAATCCGCTCTTCTATGGTGTCTGTCTGTGAGTGGGTGGGTGTGTGCGCGCCTGTTTCTGTAAATATATATGTGTGCGTTTCTGTGTGTGTTTCAAAATTCATGTGGTCCCATATTTGTGTATATAAAACCTAGTGATCGGCTTAGGATACCAAATTTTGGCCAAATTTTATGTATTCTTCACAGAGAAGATTTTAGAATGCATTGCGATGAGCTCAGTTAAAAATAAAAAATAAAGTCAAGGCGAAAAAAAATCAAAATATATATCAGTGTTACGTTACTACTACTTGTATGCTATTAGTATTATTAATATTTTGAAATGGCTTTTAAGTTTTATATTTTATCAGGTTTCATGTTTTCACTTTAATTTTAGTTTGTTTTAGTAATTTTTTGTATTTTTGTCATTGTTAGTTTTTTAATATTTAAATTGAATTTAATGTATTTTTTCAGTTTTACTTTTAGTATGTTTCTACTTTTAGTATGTTTTTAGTTTTAGTATGTTTTTACTTTTTACAAGTTTTTACTTTTAGTAATATTAGCACTTAAACGTAATCTTATTATTTCCTTATAATAAAAATTTATTTATAAAAATTTATAATTTCTTTATAATATTTTTTTTAAATATACAAAACTGAATATATATTGTTGAGCCTATACAACTAAATTGCATAGTTTTTTTCAGTTTTACTTTTGTAAAAGTATGTTTTTACTTTTCGCAAGTGTTTACTTTTAGTAATTTTAGTACTTAAACATCTCATGTTTATTTTTTTATTTCATTTAGGTTCTGTTTTAATTAATGAAAACACTTTAATTGTTTTTGTTAACAGTATTAGCAACATATTGGCATTTATATACCAAGTGACTTGCAGAACACTTCTACGTAAACTTATTATTTAACACCTATTATTATTTAATGGATTATTTTACAGAGTATTCATTTAAAAAATATAGTTATACAAAAAAGGGATTATTTTACCCAGTATTCATGAGCACGTTAGCTTAGCGACATTCTAATTGATATTTTAGTGAATTACATTTAAGTGAATTATACACTTCACTCATTCCTTTAGGATCGCACCCATGACCTTGGCGTTGCTAGTGCCACGGTCACCTATCTGAGCTAATACTAATGGAAAACGCCACTGAAAACGGTTAGGGGGCATGCTATTTGTGTACAACTTCCTGTGTAGAGTGTTCCCAATTAGTAAGTTAGGATGCTGTCTTAGAAGTCAGCTGCCTATGTAGGCAGCATGCAGCACAACAGCTCACTAGCTCCGGGAACATGTGCACCTTATGTGTTTGTCTATTTGTGGCTATGTATGTGTGAGCGCTACATATAACATATCAGTGTGTCTACACATAATTAGACCTCACCGAACGAACGAGCAGTCAAACTGCCAGTCGCTGGGATTGAATGAGCGAGACACTGGGCTGAGCAGTAGAGTTCCATAAACACCTCTGGGTTTGAGTCTAAGTGTTTGAGACTGCTGCCTTAGGGTGACATGAGCGTGTGTGATTCTGAGTGGGAGCCCGGAGCTAAAGGCTGAGGGCGGCATGAAAGATACGCTGGCGTCTCCCCTCCGCCACAGGCTGCACACTTTCCCAGTTCTCCCCACAGAGCAGCCTCACTCTTCCCCTGCAAAGCTGTCAGTGCCACTTCAGCGATGCCGCTTGTCTTTGTTCCAGTCAGACGAGGATGATACAGATGAGAAGATAGATAAGATAGACTGCAGGCTGGAGAGGAAGTGTCGGCCGCTGTTTGGGAGTCTGCGGCTTGAAACGCCTCGCACGTGCTTTCTGGTGGCACGGAGGAAGTGTTCAATTGAATCTGTGCTCCGTGTAGTGTGAACTACTCGACGTATCTTAACGTCTTAACTCGACGCCCTCTTGCCAACTCGACACATCAAAGTCATCCTCACCTTTTGCGTTATACAACTATTTCAGGGCGCTGTAAGAGGAAGAGCCTTATATATACACACAATCAGATGTGATGTAGTAGAGAGATAGTTAGGTGCAATAACAACAACAACAATAATAGATATAATAATAGACCAAAGAGAAGGCTGCAAGAATTGGATGTGACACATTACATACTGGTCACTTGAACAGAATAACAAGCAAAACCATGCAGGAAAAAATACAGCACATATAAAGGAAAAGGGCTCTTTTTATGCATATATACGTGTGTGTGTGTGTGCATATGTATGTGTATATATATATATATATATATATATATGGATGTGGGTGTTTCTAAAAAATATATGCACACTTTTATATATATATATATATATATATATATATATAGGTATTTAATTTAGCATTTATTTTATATTATTTATTTATTCATATACATAAATTTTCAGTTATTATATCTATCTATCTATCTATCTATCTATCTATATATATATATATATATATATATATAGAAATAGAAGTGTGTGTGTGTGTGTGTGTGTATATATATATATATATGGATGTGGGTGTTTCTAAAAAAATTAATATAAATTAAAAAAATATATACACACTTTTATTTATATATATATATATATATATATATATATATAGTATACACACATACAAAATACATTATAAAAATATAAATTGGTATTTAATATATACACACTTTTATTTATATATATATATATATATATATATATATATAGTATACACACATACAAAATACATTATAAAAATATAAATTGGTATTTAATTTAGCATTTATTTTATATTATTTATTTATTCATATACATGAATTTTCAGTTATTCTATCTATCTATCTATCTATCTATCTATCTATCTATCTATCTATCTATCTATCTACCCCTAAACACACATACAAAAAAATCACTAAATTGTTGAAAGTGTTTTTATTTTCCTTTGAACATGTCTTATCACACCAGGTTTACAGAGTGAGCCAGGACCATAGTTCACCTCTTGGAAAAGACACAAGAACAGCTTTTTATTTAGCCTTGCCTGAGCTTCTTGGGTTAAACAAGGTGTTTACTTTAATTCCAAGAACCAGTTTGAATGGCAAACATGCTCTAAACATGTACCGCTACATGATAGTTTCTGTATTTTAGTGAACAGAAAATCTTTTGTCTTGTGAGGAGGCATTAATTTATCTTTGCAGTGGGCCTTGACTGCGGTAATTGTTGTGTAAGGGCAGGCGGTGTGCCGAGTCAATCGCTCTCTCTCTCTCTCTTTGAGGCACGTAGATTCACTCTTTCCGACACGCGTGTGCATGCAAGAATGAGTCAAAATGACTTATCCAGCGGGGGATGTATTAACACTTCATATCCATAAACTCAAACCTGCAGCATGTCATGTCGAGCACATCAGTCAGAACAGAGCACCAACACAATATAAATATTCCAATTTCAGGACAAAAATGGCTTTGAAAGACCTAAAGAGAGTATTAATAGTGGAGACCTTTCATATTAAAGTACCCTACAGCCTCTGTTCGTGTGTGTGTGTTTGTGATCTCTTCCTAGAGAGCATCCCAAACCTTTGAATTGTAGTACTAACTAGAGAGTATGTTGGCTGCTTTTTCTTTTTATGTAGTACATATGGCAATTTTTTTTGTTTCAGTATATAGCCAACTACAGCCTACGCTTACAAAAATTCACCATGGTAACCATAGTTTCCACAAAAATACCACAGTTACCAGTACTACAGTTGTATGCATTAAAACGGTCAATATTAAGTCAGTATTAGCAACTACTGTCATTGAAAAAGTTTACATAAAGGCTTCTTACACTATTTAAAGGAAAGTCCATATAAATTTAATATGAATTTACAGTATTAGCAACGGTAGAGACTGTGGTGTATTAACAGAAACTGTTATACTTTAGAAATGTGGCTTATTTAAGAGGAAAATATGATATTGGATGGTGAAAAGTCAGTATTTGACAGAAAAAAAACATTCTTTTACATTTTTAAGAAATATTCTGAAGATTTTTTTCTTTAGAATAATGCACATTAATAAATCGTTTTAGAACATCGAAGTGTGTGTGTTATTAAAAGCATTTAAGTTCAGTTGAGATTTTATGTTGACTCAATATGATACTTTTGTTTAATAATTTTGACGTAATTTTTCACATTTTTATAAAATCATTAATTACTATATTAAGAATGAACTTTCTGCCTAAACACATATTTCAATGTTGTCACACAACCAATAACATCTTCCCTAACATTACCCATAATCAAAACCCTCATGCGGTCATGATTCTTCATAATCAAGCGAAATAATCTGACATCCCTTTTCGCTTTCCCCAAATTTCCCTCAGAATCTCCCCGTGAGCTCGGAGGAAACATCTCGGGAGTGTTTTCCACTGCTTGTGCTATTGAGGCTAAACAATTTCACTGCACTAATTGGCCAATGTCAGGCGTGACACTAGGATAAACAAACGCTGCTCAGGAAAACTGAGACAAATGTTGGCTAATTAAACTGATGGGGGAGAGAAAAAAGCTGACAAAAAATTAGAAAAGAGGAAGAAAAAAATCCCACCATGTGAGGCAGGCTTCCTATTTCCAAACGGCTCTGCTCCTCTAATTAGTCTTTATTTGGCAAACGGAAGAATGAAATAAATATATGGCGAGGTAAATAAATAAAAGCGTTTGAGCGGCAAAAGTCAAAACGATTTTGTGGCGTTTGGCGCCGAGACCTTTGAAAGAGGACAAAACGGGCGTTTTAGCGAAGGCCTCGGATCCGCCGCGTGATCGCCTCTCTTCGTAATCTCCTCTGCCGTTTAATCACTTGTGTCAATTTGTTACTCTCGGTCTGGTTTGCGAAATAAACAGTCACGGCTTGACGACGGACCTTGACTTTGTTTGCGTTGGACTTTGAGATGCGCTGGCACACACAAATGCATTTCTGTTACCTTCCCTCCGTTTCTAAATCATTTCTCCGTCTCTTCTTCCATAATCTTTCATGCTGTCTCTCTCCCTGTCTCAATTCCTGGTTTTACCACCCCCGCTCCACCACCTCCTACTCCGGAGCGCGTGTCACTGGATGTTTATAGGCTGTTGTTTTCGACGCTGATGACCATTGTCACACAGTGTTTCTATTACCCATCTGCCCTGATGGATGGCCCCTCTCTGCGCTCATGCTGATAGGAGTGTCCTTGATCAGCAGAGGAAGAGAGCGGGACAGGGGGATGGAGGAGGGGGCCAGGCGGAGGTGGGGTTGGCACTACCTGTCCATCCACGGTCTCGGCAGACCGCAAACTTCAGCCGTGACACGTGTAGATCAGCCCACTTACAGACACGCGGTGACACGGCGCTTGTAAATTGGGCCGCTGCCAGCTGAGGTGGGTGTGGACGCCGAGTCCCTTTCACTGGTTAATTGGCAACCAGCAGTCTGCTGAGGACAGCGCCGTCTTCACCGTAGAGCTGTGTTGGAGGAGTCCACGGGACAATGGAGATGTAACGGGCCAAAGCTTTAATTAAAGACATAAGACACTTCTGTATTTTGCGAACATCTGCAGAAGTTGCGTTTAAGTACAGATCTGACACTGCCATACAGATTTCATTTGAACGATTCTTAAAACGACTTGTAACTTTATGCCTGGCTGTAACAGACGATGTAGTCTGATTCAGGAACAAATGACTCTTATGAACCAGTTCTTTTGATTCTTAGTGAATCATTATCCGCACAGCGTGAGCAGTGTAGTCTGATTCAGGAACAAATGAGTCTTATAAGCAGGTTGTTTTAAGGAATCCTTCAAAGAGATTCCTGAAATGTGTGTAATTTTAAGCTTTGAATATAAGGCATTAATAATAAGAATTTATATATAGGCTATAATAACATTAAGCAAAAGGGACATTATAATTGAGTCTTATGAGCTGGTTATTTTAATGAATCTTTGTAAAGAGTCCTTGAATATATGCAATTTTATAATTTAAGTATAAAAAATATAAAGGATAAATTATAGTATAAAATAAAAAGTATTAAAAAATAATTATATTCATATACAGTTATTTGTTTAATAAATATAACAATCAACCACAACCAAAAACTTATATATTTATAAATAATATATTTATATTATTTAACTTATATTTTATATATATATATGTTTTTGTATTGTACTAAGTTAAAAGGTTCCCTGAGTTTGTTTCATATATAAGCAAAGCAGATATTATAAAAATAGTTTGGATTTGAATTGAAAGCTGTGAATCAGAACCAGATTGAATCGAAATCTGTGCCCTCTGTGCTATTTTTTAATTGTGTTCTATAGAAACATGTATTACATAAATATCCTTTACCATTCCAACATGTTCTTTCAGCATGTTATGTCGTGTTCTTACATGTCCCAAGTTAAAATGAGTTCAACTTAAATAAACACGTCTGTGCGCCTTGAACAGCCCGTAAGTATGTATTTGAACCTTAACATGAAAAGGGTTAAAAACGTACGGCTAGGATGAGGTCACTTTAAAAAATGGATTGCTCGCCATATGTGGAGTCGTTCCGAGTGTGTTTGGCTGTTTCATCTCTGATAAGAGTCATATTAATGATATTCTGTGTGGGAACAATGATAGCAGCGATTTGCCTCAGCATTGTCATTTACTGATTGATTATCCCGTGATTTATGTTTTAATATAAAGGGGGGGCCGCACCAGAGCACATAATACAATATCCACAGTTAAAATAACTTAACGAGCTGGAGGGAGAGCAAAAACAATGAAATTTCAAATGGATAGAACAGCTTATCAGTTATGACCCCTCTACGTGTGTGTGTGCGTACGTGTACATGAGAGAAAGCAGAAGATTGAGAGCGAGTGAGTGTGTTTCCTCTGTAGACAGTAGGCTGATGATGAATCTTTAAACAGATCACACTGATAATTGTATTTCATATCTGTCAGTGACGAGGAGACTGGCCACTGAGATGCTATTTATGTCAGCGCACCTCGCTCGGTACAGCCCTCAATAAAACTCAAATCACGAGGGAGATTGTTAAGTCTTCCACAAGAATTATTAAATCGAAGGAAAATTTATGGATGACACTTTATAACAATTAATCAAGAGATGCTGATTAATAAAGTTATCCTCCTCCTCCGTTACAGACGATGTCGGGCAGCTGAGCCGTCGTTGTCGTCACAGATATGGTTTTGTCATTCTCTCTGATTAATGCAGCCCAGAGAGACGCCTCCTTCTTTGCCCACCACACCCCAGTCTGGCGGCCTGACACACTCCAAACATTTTCTACCTGTTAACCTTGAGAAAATATCCCAATGAGTGGGGCAACAGAGAGCGAAGGAGATCATGTGGGACTGACTGAAAAGAAAAAAAAAATCAAAATGGAGATTTTGGAGAATGTCACCCAGCCAACCTTGTCACTGTGATTAGGCTACTGTGATTAATTAGTTTAGTAAGATTGAGCAATTAGGTCAGAATTGTGTGTATATGTGCAGGGACGTCATGTACCTTTTTTTTCTTTTTAACTACTTACTTGGGGGAAGACTGCAAAATAATTTAGAGTAAATTTATATAAACAAATATAGTCGATTATAAATGCAAATTCAGAATATTTACTATATTAAAAATGACATTTAATTAATATAAAAATTCAAAATTATAGATAGAAATAGATATACATGAGTTTCATATGCCAGATTTCATTCAAAAAACTCACTAAATATAACAACATAGATATAGATACAGATGACTCTAATGAGCTGGTTATCGTTCAAAAAGACTCAATAAATATAATGTTATATAATATTAGAATAGTATATAGTATAACAAATAATATATAAAAAATGATATACATAATACATATACATAAATATTTTGTGATGATAAATGATAATTATAATTATTTATTTACATTAGAATTTACACAGAAATTATATACAGCATATTACGTATATTGATTGAAAATTATAGTATATTTTTATTATATATTACTGTTTACACCATGTTTATTGTATTAATTTATTAAAACAGTAATATTAAAATATTAATACTGTAGAAATACATTTAACTATGAATAATTAACATTTATGTGATTTATATGTAATTTATATCTATCAATTATTAAAATGTTAATTAATAATATATTGTATATAATTTTTACCCACACACACACACAACACACAAATGTGTGTGTTTTTGTTTGTTTATATATGTATATATATAAAAATGTATTTACTTGCCTTTCCATTATAATGCTTACAAATCTGAAATGCACTGAACTGGGCATGACGCTTCTGTATATGTGTGTGTATTTGTATTAAAGCAGGAATGAATGAAAGAGAATTTCAGTTGACGAGACCTCAAAGAAAGAGAAAAAATGTAGGAAAATCTCTAGCTTGTGACCTGGCCAGTATTTGAGGAACAAAAAAAGCTCTCATTGAGAAAGATGTGCAGTGTGTGAATGTTTGCAGGGTAGTTCGGGGTGGAGCAGGGCTGTATACGTCTGATTTGCTGATATAGCCTTGAGGCTGGCGTCATCAGTCGCTGCCGCTGCAGAGGCCAGCCAGAGCCAGCCGAGGCTTTTGGAAAGACAGGGACGGCGTTCAGGCTCCTGCCAGGGTGTGGAGGGACAACGTAGGGCCGGAAAACCTGGCCTGGTTCAACACTCGGATCAAAGGCAGTTAGCCGTTCTCTATAGAGCCGTTTGTCTGAATCAGCCTATTTCTGGCTAAGAGAGTGAAGGGATGTTCAGTGTGGACTGAAATGGTGCGTATGGAGCCTCCTCAGTGTTACATAAACCAAAAGCCCTATATAAACACCTCCTGACTACTGAATTGTGTTTTGATAGGCAGCCATATCTATTAAAATAAACACAAATGGCAGGTTTTGGCTGCGTTTGCTAGGCAAATTTTTTCTGGTTATATTTATCATATCATTTTACTAAGACTCTAACGATAGTTTCCCCCATGTCTTTTTAGTAAGAAAAAAAAACATGCATTTGAATGCTCTCGAACGCGCTGTGTTATAACAGTTTGGGATCGTACGGGATATTTTAGCTGGTCAATGGAGAAAAGAGAAAAACATTTCTTGTTGTTCTTATTAATGCTTTTAGATCTTTTATAAAAACAAACACATTTCCACTAAGCGTCAGAAGTAGAGCACTCGGAGCAGCTTTAGGGGGCTGTTTTTCTCTTTGTTGCATCAGTAGTGAGGAGAGAGATCTCTCTCTAACCGAAACCCTCAGGCTATGAGTTTGACTGAAGCGGAAAAAAAAAACCCCCATCCTATTTTGTTTCTCTTAAAAACCATACATTATCAAAGGCGTCTCATGCATATCTTTGATCTAAAACGGTTACATCTTAATAATTACGGTTCGGCTGTGTGAAAGAACCAAATGTTTCTTTTTTCATTCCGATATCGTTCGAAACCGTTCACCGTCTTCGTGAAAATAAGACCTGGGAGCGAGCAAACAAACAAATAAATAAATAAAAACTGACAGACCTGCGCTGCTATATTATTTAATGACAAGATGTGGAAAGAGGGGAAATATCCTTTTTAAAAACTGAATATAAATCACAGTGTGTAGCTTTCGTGTCTCATCCCGATCTTTGCGCTGTTTCTTTCACTTTTTATAACAATTCATCTGCTCAATAAAGCGCTGAGAGAGATGTTTCCAGTAATCCTATATGCTTAAATATAACTCTGGGAGTTTATCTGCACCACGTTTTCTGGCCACTCTTTTTCCAAGCTTCTGCGGAAAATGATGTTTTTACAGAACATTTCCCTTTGCAACCAATCAAAGAGGTGCAGTCAGTGGTAATGAAACAGGAAAACATTTCAGCTCTCCTCTCTCCTCTTTAATGGCTGAAAAATGCTAATTGGAAGAAGACCGCATGTGTCAAAGAAAACAAAAGAGGTGGTATGGCAGGCAGCGGGACTCATGTTGGAGGATGGTATTTTGAAATGTGAAATGTGTCACTTAACTCCGGCTGAAACGCACGCCATTTGGAGGGGAGGATCGAGGAACGGAAGCCCCTCCTGAACGTGGAGGTGCAGCGGAGCAGGAAGAGACGTTTATGAGGTAATAACCAGATGCAGTCACACAGAGTATGAAAATCTGCTCCAAGAAACCTGAAAGGTCCAACTATATACTGATCCAGTCATTCCTAACACGTCTCAGTCATTGATTTTCATGTGCATGACTTGTTGCATACATACATATCTAAATAAAACTACATCTATTTTCATTTCGGATGCCTATTGTGCAACTAATCATGTACAGAAAATCTCTTTGGCTTCTATACATTTTCTTTGGTAGCATTTGAACTTTAAATCACTTTATTACAATTTAGTACAATGAATAAACATTTCCAAAAAGTCACATTTCTCTAAAGTCATTATTTCATGATTTGTCATGAACTGTCACTCAAAACACTTTTTTCTCCACTACTTGAAGGGAAGAAAAGGTCTAAAATAGAGGGATTCCACCAAATGTCAGATTCTCAAGTCAAATAAGTTTTGTGATCAGCATTTAGTGAAGTAGAAAAGCAATGAGTTATGTAAAGCTGTGATGGGCCTCCTTCCTCCAGAGAAAGGTGACATTTTAATTACCCTGCCTTATCTGATGGATTTCAAGATATTCTTCCCAGTAAAAGCCTTCTCTTTATTATTTTTTGTATTATATGTTCTTAGTTTTCGCCTGTCAGTGACTGTACAAAATTCATTTGACCCAGTCGTTGATTGAAGGTGGAAGTTTTTATATGGTATAACATTGTTTTTTTATCAAGAGCTTCAAATCTCTTCAGTGTGAGAAGTGTCTACTGCTTTTATGACAAAAGAAAAAATCCCTATGAAGAAATAATTGTGATAAAATCGATTTCTGACTTGAGTAATATAAAACTTGCTCACTCTCTTTTGAGAGGTTTTTTTTTTACTTTTTTTTTTTTTTACTTTTTTATACCATCGTCTTTTCATGAATTAATAAAATACATTTCATACATAGTTTTAAATAATATATATAAAAAAAACCATCAGAACTTCGGCCACTATCCTTTATTTGCATTATTATAGAAATAAAAACAGCAAATAAATGATTCAGCAAATTCTTTGTTTTATTTCAAACATTAAATTCAACAATTATTTAAATAGTGAAAATACAAATACTGTGTTAATACAGTAAAAAAAACAACAATTTGAAATACAACAAAAAGCTCAAGAATCAATATTAACAACAGCTGATCCAGCGATCGAGAACTATAAGTGTAATACTGTATATATTTCATATAAGTGAATGCAGAGATGTTGTAATTTTGGTTTTAATAAACATAATTGCAGTGGTGGCATGTGAAATGGCTTTGATCATGATCACAGACACAAGGTTACACCGCAGAGCCGATGTGGCGTATTATTACTACTATTTGGGTTGCCGCGTTTAAGTGCAGAGTTATAATTTTAGCAGTACTGACGTTAATACCCAAGCGGTCATTGCTATCAATAGCTGGATGGCTTCATGTGCAATTGTGAACGGTGTACAGCTTTACAAAAAAAATTTATTTATCTTTTTTAAATATTATATTATTCTAAATACAAGTGTTGCTGACCTCTGACCTGTAAACTGCAATATTGTCCTTTTTGGAGAACGGCAACATCACCTACAAGACAAGAACAACATTTTGGAAGCATAATCAATACATCTGAGTCACGTGCAATGTTAGAATACTTTTTCACAAGATTCACAAAGCTATTTCTGTAACACCATGGGGGAGATATGTTGCTGAAAAATGCTGTATCCTGTAATTGGTATTTATCTTGCCTGCTGATTTTGTGAAATACATAGTTATTTTAAAAAGATGACTTGACATACACATATTTGCATAAGAAGGGTAGTACATTTCATTTTTTAGGAGAATGTTGTGATTGCTTGTTAATGTTCTTTTATTTGGCTCCACAGACTATTTACATCAGCACTGAAATGCACAGTCCAGAATTTGTAAGTATCTGTATTTCCAACACACATTAAACGGTATGATTTTTTAATATACAAAAAAAAAACCTTTTTTTTTTTGTGAAAAACAAAAACATTGTCATTGATAAGCTATAGAGTTTCTCTATTCAAAAATACAGCAGTGACAGCATGCTATGTTATTGTTTATAAACCTTCAGATCTCGCCATACATATCTGTGGACACGTATGACGGCATCCCGCCTCGTGTAGTGTGCGAGCAATTTGGATCATAATTTGCTGATGTGATGTGACATGCTACATATAAAAAAAAAAACTACTTCAAAGACTATCACCTCAAATCTCCCTCGCTTTTTTAGTTCCAGTCTTTTAACATCCGTCTGCGATCCTTTATGCAGGCAGTGTAATATTGAGACGAGGAATTTCTACAACATGTAATGTGCATTATAGCATGTCCTGGCATTTTTATGCAAATAGGGCCATCTTAACATCTACAGTAAATAGCCGATCAGACTGAAAAGCGTATAAATCTGAGGTTATTTTTCATAACATAAGAGAGATGAACCAAATCCATTTGCTGTCAGTTATTATAAAGTATCAGCGCTTAAAAACAGTGATAGAGAATCAGTTTAAAATATTATATAACACCATAAAAGGCATAAAATCTGTAATCCCTCAGTCTGATGCTGCTTTCTTAAAACACATTAAGTTGATAAATTAAAAATGTAAATATGCATTTCTTATAAATGCATGTTGTGGGTGAGGATGTACATTGAGGGACACTTTATTATTATTATTATTATTCTTAATTTTTAAAAAACATTTCACTGATGCTTAAATGCTCTCATTTTTTTCAATCATCTCCAGTCATTCATTTAATGAGAAACTACAGAACTTATGCAGGAAAGACAAACATGAACATTTCTCCTATTACAGATTTAACCAGGACTGTAGAGCTGAAAATGGCACAGTTCAGGCTCCACACGAACCTTTCAAAGTGCGTTGGCATTGCATCTTGAGCTTTACGCTTGTGCTTGCATGGCATACCTTCAAGCATGGCCTTTTACAAAAGAATAAGATATTCGGTGTAGTACAAGATGATAGGTACACACAAACATTTATACATTATATATGGATAACCATTCCCAAAACACACATAAAACACACAAACAAACATACGCCGACCTGTCAACACTAACTATTGCTCAAAATTTGCGTTGCCACTGATTTGTGCTGGCACATATTAATAAAACACAAAGTGCATAAATAAAGGTTTGTTTTACGTATTTTTCATTAGGTTGTAGAAAAAGATATGAGCATTACAATTCTCTAACATCAATAAAACATACTGTAACTATTTGTATATCTATTAATCTAAAATTATTTCTACAGGCTTGTAGCAGTTCATCAGCATACAATGAGCACAGCTGTGGATAATTCACCATGCCAAGACACACTCTCGTCTGGGTTTGGAGAACAAGAAGAAACCCAGCATGGATTTTTTTTTTATGCATTATGTTTTTTGTTTACACTTTACATTACAGTGTTAATGTTACAGTCAAATTACTGTTACAAATGAACAAGATATATATTTAATATATAGTAATTATTTTGAGGATTCATTTTTAAATTCATATTGTTGTTGTTGCTTGTAAGCACTTGTATTAATATATGTTTAGCACAGGCACTGTAATCTAAAGTGTTAAATCCCTTTTAAGTGTACACTAACACCTTGAAGGGAACTTCATCACAATGCTAAATACCAAAAATTATTTCTGGAAGACAATGCTGCAGGAACTGCTCCAAACAAAAAAGTCACTGACTTTAAAATCTGTTAGGATAGACCTAATAATGCACGATGAAATGAATAACACGACAAAACAACACAAAGCATACATTTCTGGAAAATGCAAATGAATTTCCGTGGGACAGTTGCACAGTGAGCAAGAAGTGCTTCTTATTCAAATGTGTTTTTAAATGTGATTTTTTTTTCACGGCAATAATAAGATGAAGAATCAGATCAATCAGTAATTATAAGAATAATAAAATCTTATTATGAATAGTAGTAGGCTATTATAAAAATTCAATTTGCTAAAAGTTAAAAATAATTGGATTGTACACAGAAATCTCTTTCTAACCCACGTTTATTGAAATATGACAAGCTAATTATCATTGTGCCGTTGTCTTGCACCGAGACCGAGAGAGATCTGTTGTTAAGTCGCAATAATCTCGGAAAAGCGTAGCGTTTTTAACCCAGCGATACTCTAACCCTACAGCGGGAGAAATCTTGGCTTCTTTGAGCCCGATGAGTTTCTGATGGGAGATTGGTGACGTAAGAGCCATCAACAGCGACAGGCTGATCGAGGTAGTCGCGAGGATGGATAGATGGACAGAT
>JAFVLL020023478.1:0-18316 GCA_021397915.2 Tor tambroides | reverse complement strand
TATTTTTTTTTTTTTTTTTTTTTTTTTTTTTTTTGCATTTTCAGTGTTTTAACACATTGCTATGTGGTTCCTAAACTTTTTGTGAGCAGTTGCCAGGGTGTTGCTATGAAGTTTTGAGTCTGCACTAAGTGTTTTAGCACTGTGCTAATGCACTGTTGTGGGTTGTTGTTTGCTATGCAGTTGCTAATGTGTTCTGAATATTTACTCTGAATATTTGCATTTAACTACTGTATGCACATCCTGTATGTGTTGTGGGGGTTGCTAGGGTGTTGCTATGCAGTTGTTAATGTGTTCAGATCATTTTTAGAATTCTGCTATACAGTTGTTAAAATGTTGTGCTAAAATTTCCATAGATTTTTACTATGCACAGTGTTGTGGGTGATTGTTAGGGTGTTGCTATGCAGCTGTTAATGTGTTCAGAAGGTTTTTAGAACATTGCTGTGTAGTTGTTAAAATGTTGTGGGTGGTTGCCAAGGTGTTTCTATGTAGTTGATAATGATTCTTAATATTTTTGTACATGGCTATACTATTCCTAAAGTGTTGTGGGGGTTGCTAGGGTGTTGCTATGCAGTTGTTAATGTGTTCAGAAGATTTTTAAAACATCGCTACAGTATACACTTAAATTGTGCTAAAAATTTGCTATCAATATTTGCACAGATTTTTACTATGCACATCCTAATGTGTTGTTGGTGGTTGTTAGGGTGTTGCTGTGCTGTATGTTTAGCTCTGCCCACCGATTCACGCACGTAATGTAAATGACAAGAGAGGCGAACGCACAGGTCTACTCAGAAACCAAATGATGAAGATGCTCCGAAGACAACAAAATTCTGTGCAGTGCCAAGCTGGGGAAAAACTGTCTTTGCATTGCCTTCCTTCTGATCCCAGCATTAGGAAAGAGTGGATGAACTTTATTTTTAATGAAGTTCCAGAATGCGTCAGTAAGAACTTGGTCCTTTGTTCACTTCATTTTACCGCGGATTACTTTACAATGGAACAATTCGATGCGGGATTTTCAGAAAGATATATTGGATCCGACAGTAATGTCGCAACACACAAGTGTAAGTAACTGTTTTTATTATGTGATCACAATTGCTTTGTCTGTTATTACACAACTGTTAGCCAATCATAGCAGTGGGCGTTTTTTTCAGAGTCGACAATCCGCCACGCCTATTCAAACAGAGCGTTCTGATGAGGGGGGTCAAAAACAGGACAGAAAATAGCCTATTACTTCTAAATTATGATAATGTGTTTTGATGTAAAAATCTTGATAACATTATAAGTGGACCTCAGAGAACAATACAAAATAAAAAAACAGTTCATGACCTCTTTAAAGCTACAGTAGTAAAAAAGTCTGTTTAGTTGTAAAGGGTTGAAGGCTATTGCATAAAACAAAAATTACAATGTAAGGACTTTGACATCATTATACATGGGCTTTGGGTAAAATGCTAGACAATTCTAGCATGTGGCCCCTTTTTGGTTTTTAACAAATAGAGCGGTTGTGTCTCCCTCTCTCAAGCAGTAGGGATAGCTTGTTTCCTCTAAAGACTGCCATATGCGTTAATTATGGATGTGACAGAATATCTCTAAGGACTTTTCTGATAAACATTGATTACATACAACAACAAACACGGAAACTCAAGGGATCGCAATAAACAATACATCAGCAGATGAATACGCAACAAAGAAGCAGCTATTTCTGTTTATGGGGAAAACATAATCATCTAATGTATCTTTCAAAGCTAACATGAAAAAATGAAGATTAGAACTAAGACTCGATTTAAGATTTAATTAAGGCAAGACTCTTTCAAACGGAAGCTGTATCTCCTGGTACTTTGTTTGAGGCGCTTTATTAAGAATAAGAGACTTGGCACAGGCGTTTAGCGCTAGATCTGTATCAAAGTGAGGTTTCGTGAAGAACGTGTTGCTGAATTTTTAAAGGTTTGGAGAAAGCCTTGGAAAGAAGTCTGCAGGGCTTCCTTTGATCTGTTCCTACACCCTCCTGATATTTATAGTGCATATCAGCTCAGGGTCAACCTTTGTGTAAACTTCTTTAATAAATTCATTTACATTATATTAGGTCTGATTATTCACTCTTTAAAATTCTCAAAGCTCGTTTGAAAACGAAGCCGGTAATGAGATTCCAATAGAGCATTTAATCTGCATTTCAGACTCTTTGCTGTGAAATAAGAAAAGACTGTTTTTTAATATTCATTATATTTTTCACTCTTAAGTACAGAGAGAGAGAGAGAGATAAAGAGGCCTCGTTTTGATCTGAAAGGTTTTATAACCCTTGATATCTGAATTTGATGTCTCTGTAAAGACATAGACTCATTTTCTCATTTCATATTGTCTATTTTATGTTCCCTTTTTGGATTAAAAATTGGGAGTTAGTCACATTAAAGTGTGCAACATTACCGTGACTAAATCTGCATGTTTTGAGCTCAGGAGACTTGGATGAAATGTAACTGAGAGCCACGTTAATTATTAGCTTTATCTCAAATGTTTCTGAAGAAATAAAGAAATTAAAACAGCTAAGCTCTTGATTTTTTTCTCCTAAGATGAAAATATTATATTAATATTTTAAAAAGATGTATAATAATATATAAAATGTTTCTTTTAATATAAATTGTTTTAAATTACAATAATGCCCCTACTCTCCTCTTCAAAGCCAAAGGCTAATCCTTTTGCATCTGTGCCTTTTTTTGTCAGAAAGAAAAAAGATAAAATATTATATTGTTTTTTTTAAAAAAAATATGTATAATAATGTAAATGTTTCTATTAATCATTTATAAATCATTTTATAAACCATTTTTGGATATTGTAAAAATGACTATAAGCAACAACAATAATATAAGGGCTATATTTATAATGGAAAAAGGAATTATAAATACTATAACAATAATCATTAGAATGATTATTAATTCATTCTACATATATACATATAATAATGTAAATCATTGTAAAAAAATACAATAATAAACAAATACATTAATATAATGGTAATATAAGTAATACATTTATAATAATATAAATGATAAGTAATATAACAATACTAATTTGAATTATTAAATAAAAATTTTATAATAATTTGTAAAGTATTGTAAAAATTACAATAATAAAAATATAATAGTGTAAATATATAAACAATATAATTATAATAATATATTACAATAATAATTTGAATTATAAGTGTTGAAGTACTATAGAAAAATATATTAAATACATATATTGTTTGTGTATATATAAAAAAAAACTAAAAAAAAAAAAACACACACACACACACACTGGTTTCCATTTTTTGTGGGGACTCTCCATAGGCGTAATTTTTAATTTTTATACTGTACAAACTGTATTTTCTATTGCCCTACACCTAAACCTACCCCTTACAGGAAACTTTCTGCTATTTCAGATTTTCAGTACACTCCATTCTGTGTGATTTATAAGCTTGTTTCCTCATGGGGACCAAAAAAATGTCCCCACAAGGTCAAAATTTACTGGGATTACTATACTTGTGGGGACATTTGGTCCCCATAACGTGATGAATACCAGGTACACACACACACACACACACACACACACACATATATATATATATATATCTCATGGGAAAAACTGACCACTAAGGACAGCCTGCATTAATTTTCATCATCATTTATACTGCATAGATACACACAGTCTTTATTCCCTGACACAAGTCTCCTGTCAGCATTGCTCTGTATCTACATTGGCAGATGCCACAACTCTCCAATTCTGCCAACCAGTAAACCCCTCCTCCTAAGCCGAGGATTGTGGGTAACTACTGGGATCAAATTTGGTCAGCATCGACCGCGTACTTGCTCTCTTCTTCAAAGCCGGTGGCTCGTGTGTCCTTTTGCGACTGTGCCTTTTTTATTTTGTCTGAAAGACTCTTTGATGGGCTTTAATACATTTAAGGGCCCCTCTGCTCGAAAAGACGGCAGAAAGAAAAGAATAAGAGAGTGGAAAGATGACAAAATAAACCATCTTTCCTAAGAAACAAGGTCCCTGAGGAGAATACAGCCTCGACTCCATCTAGCCACGCGTCTGATTGTCCTGTGTGTGTGTGTGTGTGTGTGTGTGTGTAGGTGTACGTTCTATTCTGTGGCATCCCACAGTCACCCTAGAGAGTCGTGTAAATGGACACGGCACTGTTGAGATGTTTATCTTGTGGACAGCAGGAGCTGAGAGATCTCACACAGACCCACTGCAGTAGTGCGAGGATTACAAGCCCTGAACAAAGATACAAACAAATCTGTGACCATTTTTGAGCTTTTCATTATTCATTAGATACTAATTATTCATTAGTTTGTGAGTTACATTTCATGGCGGAAAGAGGAATGTGTGAACTCGACTTGTTAAAATTCAATTTCGACGTGTAAAAAATGCCTTCCACAAGGGGAAATGAGAAACACTAGGGGTAAAAATTGACTTTGGCCTGTTAGAACTGGTTATCTTTTTGAAATGTGAAAATACTCTATTCCATATATATGTATATATTACTTCTTTTTTTTTTTTTTGCCGAAAGAAGTCACTATGTTAAAAAATACAATAAAAGCAGTAATATTGTGAAATATTATTAAAATTTAATGGAATTAAGAAACTTTTCTTTTGAAAACTGTACTTTTCAATACTTAATTCAAAGGTCTGAGGTAAATTAGATTTAAAAACTAATGCAAGGACGCATTAAATTGGTCAAAAGTGACAGTTAAAACGTTTATAATGTTACAAAAGATTTCTATTTCAAATAAATGCTGTTTGAACATTATGTACATTATAGAATCCTGAGAAAAATGTTAAAAACATATTAATAATAAGGACCATTATCAATAACTGAGCCCCAATAATTTGATAATTGATAATCATTGAGCACTATATCAACATATTAGAATGATTTCTGAAGGATCATGTGATCATGTGACACTGGAGTAATGGCTGCTGAAAATTCAGCTTTGCATCACAGGAATAAATTTCATTTTATAGTATATATTCAAGTAGAAAATTTGAATTGTGTTTTTAATAAGTTGTATCAATTCATTGTATTTTTGATTAAATAAATGCAACATCGCTGATCATAAGAGACATCTTTCAGAACAAAAAATTACAAAAATTTGACAGTATTATATATCGTTTGGAACCCACTGTATGGTAGATGTGCATATTTAAAATACTTTTTTTTAGCTTTAACCTTAAACTGGTGCCAAATTAAGTTTTGATATATATTTGTATATTAAAAATAATAAATAGTTTTAAGTACTTATATATGTGTATGTATATATAACGGTTTTTGCATACAGTCAAACCAAAAATTATTCAGACACCAGATATAATTTCTTATTTTTTTTTTTTACTAGTGGGTGCAGGACACTATAGTTCATTTATGTAAGTGAGGAGAGCAAAATAAAGTAAACTGTGACATATTATACCCAAAAATTCTTCAAATGTTTTGTTACATACCTTTCTATCAAAGCTTTCTGACATTATCAAGATGGTATTGTTCTGACACAGTTTAACTCTGAGTTCTTATCATATTTTATACAATTTTCTAAACTATAGTGAATAAACTGTGATAATGTGAGAAATGTTGAAATTTTGGTTTGACTGTAATTCATTTGTGATTATCAAGATGAATTTGTTCTGATACAGTTTAACTCTGAGTTCTTGTCATATTTTATTACATTTTTCTGAACTATAGCGACTAAACTGTGATAATGTGAGAAATATTGAAGGTGTCTGAATAAATATTGGTTTGACTGTAAATATAATTCTTTTAATTGTAATGAATACAGATATGATGAACAGGTTATACTTATAACTCACAGACTTTACTTTGGCTCACGGATAAATCGAAGACTATTTTAAATTAGGTCACGGTACGGTCTGACTCCAGGGACTGTGTTATTGCTACAGGCGTTTCTGACCTCGACCAATCTGACTTACACAAGAACAATAAAGCCGAGCAGCAAAACGGCACAACAGAGAAACTCCTGTTATAAATAAACGTCAAAACTTTTGAGGAAACCATTTATAAACCTGTCATCAATCTCCTTCCAAGGTGCTCTGAACTCAGTAATGAAAACGATAAGGAAGCTATTCTGATACGGCACATGTAAGGCTAAAATTGAACAAGGGGTCACAGATGCGTTTATGTGGGTGTGTGTGTGGGTTGTTAATATGAATCAGATTTTTCACCTGTTTGGAAAAAAAAAAACCCTGCACTTGGATGAGTAGTAACACCTTCTCTCACTATTAAACAAATTTACTTAGAAATTTATACTCTCAGGCCATCCAAGATATAGAGGAGTTTGGTTCTTCATCAAAAACAGATTTGGAGAAATTTAGCATTACATCACTTGCTCACCAATGGATCCTTTGCAGTGAATGGGTGCCGTCAGAATGAAAGACCTGAGGGTGAATACATTTTCAGCAAATTTCCATTCTTTTTTTCTGTGAACTATTCCTTTAAATTAAATTTTGTATTGTGCCATTGTTTTAAAACAATTTAAAGCTAGGAAGCCAAACTGAAATGCTGCAAAGAAAAGAGTTGTAATGAGAAACAGATTTTGTATACAAATGCACTGACACATATAATTCAAGTCTTGCCAGGAAAGAAAATGCTCCTTTTAGGATAAAAACTGCAAACACTAGATATACTAAGACAGTTCTGGTTGAAATCACAGTAGTATACGACCGACCTTTTGTTCTGAGGTCAAACTCGCCGCTCAAATCCTGGCTCGCCTGCTTTAGAGACAATCACATCTACACTGTGGGGTTAACCAGACTCAGCATCCAAAATAACAGCGCACTTGTTTGTCGAGCAAGCTGTAAACAAATATTCTGGCTCCGAGACGGCACGGTTATATCAGAAACAGAAAAGCATAATGAATTCGGAGAAGAGCCACTCGTGGAATGCAGAAAACATCATTTCGCCACAAGAGCTTCCCATTTCCATCTGTCCTGTGGGTCTGCTCAAGCACACACTGGATATGAAGAGAAATTTGTTGTGACGTTTTGGAGTATTGGCCCTTGTTGTGCAGCTTGGTGTGACAGATCATTTTCTGTCATTATTTCGAAGCTTCAGCTACAATTCTTTTAAAAGCAATATAGCAGAATCTGGTGTAGGAAGAGATGTATCAATGTTTAGGAGACGAGAACAAATGGGATAAAATAATGTTTATCTGCATGGGGTGTTGATGTGAAACAATGGGCAAAATCGTCTAGTATCTACACGTTTACATAAACCAACAAATAAAAAAGGAGTACTTTTGATTAATTAATCAGAATGTCACATATTTCTGATCAATTGACAGCTTTAAAATTACATAATTAAACAATTTAAATTAAGGAAATCGTATTATGCAAATTTATTTATTGAAAAAAAAAAGCTTAAAAATAGAAAACAATATCATAGTCATTTCTTTAAAACAATGAAAGAGAAATGGCATTTCTGTGGCAAAATTCCCTTTGGGAGTCATCGTGGTGACTGGGGGAATAATCAGATGCCACGTGTGGGCTCTAAGGGGCCTGCCGGAGAGCCAGGTAATCTGAAAAAAATATATATATAAACCAATCAGCTTCTTAATGTAAAATAAGAACATACAGTATCGTAGTCATTTCTTTTAATTAATGTCAGAAAAGCAGCTTTTTTTTATTTCAGATTTCTGCAGCGCAATTCCCATCGGAAGTCATCATGGTGGAGAGTGAAAACTAATGAAAAAAGCACATATATTATTGTATACATATGATGTTATATGCATCCTTTATTTGCAAGATATATACCTATATATAATTCTCAGGTTTTCAATATCTTTTGGACCCCACTGTACTGTGTATGTACATATTTATTTAAAATAATTATATTTAAATGCAATTAGATAGATAAATAGATAGATAGATAGATCGATAGATCGATAGATAGCATTTTTAATTGATTGACAGCCTTTTACAATTAAATAATTAAACAATTTAAATGAAGGAAATCTTGTGCAAATATATTAATTAAAAACACTATTGTAGTCATTGCTTTTAACTGATGCCAAAGAAGTAGCTCTTTTCTTTCAAATCTCTGTCTTGAAATCCCCATCTGAAGTCATTGTGGAGGGTGAAGACCCCACTAGAGGTTCTTATTGCTTTGCAATTGGTGCAGTTCTCTGGGGGACGCGGATAGCTGGGGGGAATAATCGGATGTCGCTTAAGTGTGGGCTCTAAGGGCCCTGCCGGAGAGCTGGGTAATTTGTAAAAAATAATATAAACCAATCAGCTTCCTACAGTAAAATAAGCATATTTCCATGTCCCATTTTACCTCTTCAGATGTTTTCCAGGACATTCCTACATTCTCCAAAATGCACATAACATATGATAAGGTTGAAGGCCTAATGAATCACTGGCCCGTAAGTAATACTCCAATTAAAATGACTTCCTTTCCGCCTCCCCGTGAGCAAGGACAGGTGCTAATGCAAGACGGCCCGCTCTCATGGAGGTCACTCACAGGCTGCTATAGGTTGCGGTAGGACATCTGTTCTCACTGCTGGGGTCTTTGAGCTCCTGGGGTTACCTTTTTTCTTTCTTACATGCTTACAGACATATATATGCACACACACACTCCCCTCCTTCCATCAGGGTGGTCACTGGAGTCAGTCGGTGTAAGTGAGTTAGGAATATTTGCAGGCGAGCTAATTATTCTTGTGCTGTCATGTTTCCAGCCGAGCGTGCAGGACTAACCCTGATATAATCCCCTGAACACAATCAGCCTTTATTTAATTTTGCTTCTCATATCATGTGCATCCATGCAGCCCCAAGAAAGCATCTCCGCTCGCTTCTGAGACCCCTTCCATTTTTCTTCCCATTTAAACAATGAATATCATAAAGAAAGAGGACGAAAGAAGGAAAGATTGCTGCATGGAAATCCTGGGGTCATTCTTTGAAACGGGTTATTTATAGTATTTTTCTTTAAGATTTTAAACATGTTTAGATTTATGGAATAGGTCATTGTTTTAGAAGGCGAAAATATGAGTCTAGCCTAATATGCTAGCCTTTTATTTCCATATTTTCTTGTCATCGAAATTCGGTGCAAAGCCTAACAACAAATGTGAAGTTACTTTACAGCTGTGTGGATATACAGACTGAATCAACACCTTTACAATGTGTCAGCCAATCAGCAGTGATAGTTAGCGTTGTGAAAATGAAAAGGTATATCAGATCAGCAAGGTTTTGCACTCTGATCCAGAAGGTATACACGCATGTAGACATAAACAATCAATCAGTGATTGGCAAGCGCTCACAGTGAGGTACTTGCAGTTATGTTGCATCTTGAGGCATCTATATAATCAAAGAAGTGTTTATCCATGATGGTGGATGTCATTAAAACTCCTTCTGTCTGCATCTCTCGCTCAAGACGCACACACACGCAGCCTATATAAGAAATATACAGTCACTCAATCTCATCACTCTCTCTCTCTCTCTCTCGCTCTCTCTCTCTGCATTCCCCTCGTTCTCTTTCAAGTGTTCTCAAAGCTGCCTTGAATCCCTAATGATGGAAAGAAAATGAAAAATCTGGATGGTAGGGAAATGAATGTATGTTAATCATTGCTCATTCCAAATGAGAACCTCCAGAGCACATGAAGATATAATTTCCAAATGGTATTTATGTACAGATAGATAGACAAACAGACTCTAGATAGATAGATAGATAGATAGATAGATGATAGGCAAACAGACAGACATACAGTGCCTTCTACTAACATTGGCACCCTTGGTAAATCTGAGCAAAGGTGGCTGTGAAAATAAATCTGCATTGTTTATCCTTTTGAGCTTCATTCAAAATTCTAACCTATCATTGAAATAAAACAATTGAAAGTGGGGAGAAAATATCATGATAAAATAAATGTTTTTCTCCAGTGCATGTTGGCCACAATTATTGGCACCCTGGAAATTCTTATGAGTAAAATATCTCTGAAGTATATTCCCATTCATATTTACATTTTTTTTTAGCATACCAGGGAGACTAGGAACATGAAATTGTCCAGCTATGATTTCCTGTTCCACAGGATTATAAATATAAAGAAAACAAAGGCCAAATTCTCTTAATCATCCATCACAAGGAGTAAAACCAAACAATAAATTTCTGATGTGCAGAACAAGATTGTTGAGCTTCACAAAATAGAAAGTTGCTGCAAAACAAATGCTGAAGTATTGAAAATCCACATTTCCACCATCAGGGCAATAATTAAGAGGTTCCAATCAACTAAAGATGTTAAAAATCTGCCTGGAAGAGGACGTGTGTCTATATTGTCCTAATGCACGGTGAGGAGGAGAGTTTGGTGGCCAAAGACTCTCCAAGGATCATAGTTGGAGAATTGCAGAGATTAGTTGAGTCTTGGAGTCAGAAAGCCTAAAAATATATATATCAAACAGCCCCTACATCACCACATATTGTTCGGGAGGGTTTCAAGAAAAATTCTCCTCGCTCATGCAAAAACAAAATCCAGATATTCAGTTGTCAGACACGACTGGAACTTCAAATGACACTGGCTTCTATGGTCAGATGAAACTAAAAAGCTTTTTGGCAGCAAACCCACTAGATGGGTTTAGTAGAAACAGGGATAAAACGTACCCCATGCCCACGGTTAAATATACTGCTGGATCTTAAGTGTTGTTGGCCTGTTTTTCTACCGGAGGGCCTGGACTTCTTGTTCAGAAGCACGGCATCATGGATTCTCTCAAAAATCAACAGATATATAATCTAAAGCTGACTGCCTCTGTTAGAAATCTTATAGTGGGCCGTGGTTGGATCTTCCATCAGGACAATAATCCAAAACAAACATCAAAACAAAATTGGGTCACTGAGCACAAAATGAAGCTTTTGCCATGGCTGTCCCAGTCCTCTGACCTAACCCTATAGAAAATGAGTGAGGTGAACTAAAGAGAAGAATCACCAACATGGAGCTGTGAATCTGAAGGATCTGGAGAGATTCTGAATGAAGGAATGGTCTCTGATCTCTTATCAGGTGTTCTCCAAACTCTTCATGCATTACAGGAGAAAACTCAGGGCTGCTATCTTGAGAAAAGGACATTGCAATAATTGGGTGCCAATAATTGTGGCCAATATGAACTAGAGAAAGCATTTATTTCACAATGAGATTCTCTCCCCCCACTTTCAATTGTTTTACTTAAATGATAGGTTAGAATTTTGTGATTTTTTTTTAATGAAAGATCAAAAGGATAAACAATGCAGATTTATTTTCACAGCCACCTTTCCTCATATTTACCAAGGGTACCAATATTAGTGGAGGGCACTGTAGATAGATAGATAGATAGATAGATAGATAGATAGATAGTCTCTATGTAGATAGGTAGATAGATAGTTAAATAGACATACAGACACACCGACAAACAGACAGACAGTCTCTAGAATGATAGAACAATAGAATGACAGATAGATAGATAGATAGATAGATAGATAGATAGATATTATGGAATTTTATTGAACATTTTTATTTGATAGATAGACAGACAGACAAACAAACAGATTTGATCAATTTCATATGTTCACAATTTTATTTTGATTGTTTTTATTCCATAATTTCTAACAGTTTGGCTCCTGAAACTTGTTTACCTTCTATTTGACTTTGTAAGGAAACATTCATTGTATGGCCTTGTTCACTAAACACAAATTTGTGTAAATTGTTAGATAGCTGGAAAAGCATCATAATGTAACATAGTATCATATATTTGTGATTTTATGTTCCAGAAGCAGCAGACTGAATACCGCCACAGAGCTCCTTTTTGGCAGCAAGCTGAGTTCCCAAATTCTACCCTGGTGTCCAATCCAGTGACCTCATGGGACATTACCTACTGCGGGATGCTAAAAGACTGGTCATAGTCAGACCACACAGCTGGGTAAACACACACTAGCACACACACAGAGCGCCTCATTTGCTCAACTCAGGCAAAGCAATCACCCCAAGGCACTCATCTTTCACTCCAGAAATACTGTGGACACTTATTTTTATCATGTTTTATTTATTTATTTTATGCTTTATTGCATTGTCAAATAAATCCAGTGACTTTATCATATTGCATCCACCCTCCACCTCAACATATTTCTCATTTCCACAGCTCAGATCAGGGACTTGCGCTGGCACGGCACAACACTGCCACTTATCGGGAACATTCAGTACGGCAGTCTTTGATTGGTCAATTCTTAAAAGTCCTTCAAACAAACTTGTATTTGTGTGTTTGGATTTCTGTATTGCATATAAATATGTAGGTGATTTTCAGGCTGCTTAATGTAAACAGAATTGAGACGAAGAAGGTATTCTTTATCAGATTGTGTGCATATTATATTTATCATCTTTCAGTGTCTTGCTGTTTGACCACTGATCTGTTAATTAACATACGGATGTGAAGGCCTCTGTATTGACAGTTTGTGCTCGGTAATGAGAATACCTGAGGGACATCTAAATCAATGGAAGTCACAAGGGACAATGCCAAGCAGTTGTTTACAGGCGTCCTCGAGCTGCGGATGTCCTTTTTTTTTCCTGGAAGAGAAGGTAACGCCAAACATTTAAGTGATAATTTTCTTGGTTTATATAAAAGGTAATGATTGATTTTTACACCCAGTGAGACATAGTTCATCTTCACAAATGCATTTAAATGAGCTTTTAAATAAATATTAGAATTCATTATTAATTCGGTTTTACCAAAAAAAACATAAAACCATGAAGTATCACACTATAAATAACACAATAAGATTTATGGGTGAAGAAAACTTAATGTTGTGTTAATGATGGGACATTATATAGTTCCATATTATGGAATTATAATAAACAACTTTATTTTAAAACTAAGATAGATAGATAGATAGATAGATAGATAGAATGATATTTAGTCTCTAAATAGATAGATAGATAGATAGATAGATATTGCTTAATGATGGGATATTTTATATTATTATATGGGAATTTTATATAACATCTTTAACAGATAGATAGATAGATAGATAGATAGATAGATACATATTGCATTAATAATGAGATATTATCTAATTTTATTGAACATCTTTATTTTAAAACTAATGCAGTCAGTGTTTCAAAAAATCACACGTTACTTCAATTTCATCTGTTCACAATTTTATTTAGCTAGTTTTCATTTCATAATTCTAACAGTTTGGCTTCTGAAACTTGTTCATCTTTTGTTTAACTTTGTAAGGAAACATTCATCGTAGGGTGTTTTTTCACAAATTCGTGTAAATTGTTCATTATACATTCTTAAGTAAATTGTGGCATTCAGTTTAATAATTTGCATACAAGTATATGTATGTACGATTTACACAGAAAATGCCTTGTTTCATGAATTAAGCCCAATGTTACAGTTAGGTTACAGTTGGAAAACACATTTCATGTACTATAAAAAAAATCTGCTAGTAAATTTTTTGGACATTTAATACATAAAAAAAAAAACAGTTTTCATGCCTAATAGCATATGGGATTGATTTGAAATTCCAAATCATTTATGGATGGTTGTAAACATCATATTAGATATTTTCAAAAGAATAATTCGCTTTGGTGGGTCTTTTTAAAGCGCAGTATGATTTGTCTCAGGCCCCGGAACAATCCGACGTAAGTCAATAGCAGCCTAATAGTCTGAAGCTAATTAGAAAAAACATTTCACGATCAGCCTGGAATTGAAATGGCAAGAGCGCAACACCTGGTCCGCATTTCACTCAATGAGATTTATGATGGGGATGTCTTGGAGAAAAAAAAAATGCCTAGGCAAAATAATAGAAACATGCTTTGTAATAAATTATGAAGTGGTTTTGAGTCTAGCAAAATAAGCCAAACAAACTGTCGTACAAGCTGCAAGTACATTCTGTTTAAACAAAACAACAAACCTAATATGATATAATAAAGAACAAAGCAAACTTTAAGAGAAGGAATGTATTGTGACTCATTAAACTACGAAAACTGAACTCTTTTTTTTATATATATTGGTCTCATTCGTCTTCATGGTGTTCGAAAAACTCATGGCAACAAATGGTAACCATGGTGATGAAGGTCATGAACTCCTGAAAATCACACTCCGAGTCACCATCGGTGTCCAAGCTTTCCATCAAACTGTCCATTGTTGCTTGATCTTTCACATGCTGAGTGAGATAAAAAAAGAAAAAGCTTAATAAATAAGAAAATAGCTAATTCGCTTAGCATTAAAAATATTTTATCGTAAATTCTTGACACAAAAACTCAATTCTGACATAAAGCCTTGACTGTAAATCAAACATTTTTTTAAGTTTCAAGATAAATTGTAGAGTAAAAAAAAGTTTGAAGTTTAATTACTTTGGTAAGAGTCGGAAAAGGAAAAGCTTAGGAAATACGAAGATTGCTAAATCATTTAAAATATTTAATCGTAAATTAAATACATAAAGCTTTGACTGTTAATAAACATTCTTTAAATGTCATGACAAAGTGCAGTGAAAAAAAAACTTAGAAAAGTTAGAAAAGGAAAAGTTTATGAAATATGAAAATTTGCTTAGCATTAAATATATAATCGTAAATTTTTGACACAAAAACTCAGTTCTGACATAAAGCTTGGATTGTTAATCAAACATTCTTTAAATGTCATGACAAAGTGCAGTGAAAAAAAACTTAGTAAGAGTTAGAAAAGAAAAAGCTTAAGAAATATGAATTTTCTTAGCATTAAATATTTAATCGTAAATATTTGACACAAAAACTCAGTTCTGACATAAAGCTTTGATTGTTAATCAAGCATTCTTTAAATGGCATGACAAAGTGCAGTGAAAAAAAAACTTAGAGTTAGAAAAGAAAAAGCTTAAGAAATATGAAAATTTGCTTAGCGTTAAATATTTAATCGTAAATTTTTGACACAAAAACTCAATCCTGACACAAAGCTTTGTGTGTAAATTAAATATTCTTTAAATTTCAAGATAAAGTGTAGAGTAAAAATAAGTTTGAAGTTTAATTTCTTCGAAAGAGTTGGGAAAAAAGCGTAAATATGAAATTAGTCAATTTGCTTACCATTGAAAATACTGAATCAAATTTTTGACATAAAAACTCAATTCTGACATAAAGTTTTGACTGAAAATCAAAAATTCTTTAAATTTGAAGCCAAAGTGTAGAGTAAAAAAGTTTGAAGTTTAATTACTTCAATAAGAGTTGGAAAAGAAAAAAAGCTTAAATATGAAAATTCACTTACCATTAAAAATATTTAACCAATTTTTTATTTAAAATCTCAATTCTGACATAAAGCCTTGATTGAAAATCAAACATTCTTTAAATTTCAAGTTTGAAGTTGAATTACCTCAGTAAGAGTCGGAAATTCATTCGTGAGCAGGTCCTTGAGTTCGCTCTTTTTTAATTTGTACTTGTCGCCTTCTTTGGACGAGTATTTGTGGAAGACCTCAATGATGGTTCCCAGGCAGTTCTCTAAGTCTGACATCTTAATGTAGTGTAGCGTTCGATGTTTTCTGGAATAATTACAATAAGCACTAAAAATGTGAAAATGTTTGAAAGCAATTTCAAGCTGTTTAACTTTTCCCTCAAATGACTGTAAAAGTTTTAAGTGTGAACAATTTTATGGACCATTAACTTTCTTTCTGTCTTTTGCAAACACATTTCTAGTCATTATGTAGTTAGTTTTGCAGTTTCATCTGCAGTTTGGAATGCTTGGAGCAAAATAAGCTGTAAAAAAACTTACTAGACTTACCAGCAAGAGAGTTTGTCAGAACGAGGCGATTCAGAGCAGAGTGAGATGGGAGTCCATTTATAGGTCTGAAACGGAGGGGCCTGTAGCTTGGAGATTTTGACCTGTCATTCACCAGAACTGACCAATGAGCTTCTGACCTTTTTCTCACTCCACTACACACACATTCAGAGTGAGATACAAAGAGATTAATGTGAACACACACACTTAGGCCACATTTGAGTAAATAAGCTTAAAAAATGATGTTATACAAAACAATGCCTTTGCCAACTTTCAAAGCATAGTACTTTGTTTACATGTAAAATCTGTGGGAAAATTAAACTTATTTATTTGTTTATTTATGTTAAATCTGGTAATTTTTTGTTGTTACTGGGTTTCTGAAACTTGATACTAAGTATGTTTAATGTTTGTACAGGCCTTTTTTTTTTCATTTTTCTTTGAAACTGCATTGTCCAGTCAGTCTTTTTCTAACGAGTCAAAGACAGTCTCCTGTTTCTGTACATTGTTCATCTCATCCTCTTGTTGTAGGCCATAAGGATATATGTTCACCACTTTTTTCCTTTCTGTTTTCCTTTTGATCTTTCTTGGAAGTTCTGTTGCCCATAAGCGCACACAAGTGTTTTGTTGTCAGGCATCTTGGAGGACGACAATAGTGTGTTTGAGAGGAAGTGAGTGGTGTGGCATGTTAATCAGCCGATCCTTTTCTGTTATAGAATTGGCCAGACGTGTGTCCTAAACACCACTGGACTATTAAACAGCTTTGACACCGAGACAAACACACACACACACACGCACACACACATTCAATGCATTAACGCAATCTGTAGATTACATTTTCAAGGAACTTTAACCCTATTAGTTTTAAAAAGTTTTTTTTTTTTTTCTCAGTGTTTTTGTTTGTTGTTACAGATGTTTGTTACCGTAAGCACAATATTGTCTGTTTGAATAATAATAATAATTATTATTATTATTATTATTATTATTATTATTATTATTATTATTATTATTATCTTTCAAACAGCCAATGAATATATTATACAATATATAATAATATATATTAACTTAATAATAATAATAATAATAATAATAATGTATTCACTTTATATTATTATTGTTATTATTAATATTAATATCTTATTATTATTATAGGATACTATATTATTATTTTAAATTGTGTATATATATATATATATATATATATATATACATTAATTGACTTTGAATAACAACAACAATTGTAATTGCTTTTTAAATAATAATAGTGATAATAATGTTATTAATTTTTAATTAATAAGTGCCTTTTTTTGCCACAACATCAAGTTTTAATGCAAAATTTAATATAATATAATATAATAATAGATTTTTCAAATTTGTCTTATTTATTTATAATATTAAATATTATTAAATATAATCATAAATATTAGAATATTTACATTTTTGCAATACTAAATCTTTTCTTTTCAGAAATAATAGTAATTACAGTTGATTTTATATAATATTAAATATTGTAATATTTAATATATATATTTTTTGCAATACAAAAACATTTCTTTTCATAAATAATAGTAATCACAGTTGCATTATATACCGTAGTCAACATTTGACGTGGATCAAAATAGTTCATCAAATGAATATTGTTTTTGTTTTAGGACAAATTTGATGAAAGGTTTTTATCCACTTCAAAGGTTGACTACTGTAATATTAAATATTATAATATTTATCATATTTTTTTGCAATACAAAAACATTTCATAAATAATAGTAATCACAGTTGCATTATAACACATGGGAAAACATGAAATTCAAAGTTTGTGTTTTCATGCAATATACTTTTCATAATTATCAGTAATTACTTTTTAAACGAATAAATGAATAAGTTTTATGTAATGTACTTTAGCTGGAGCTGCAATATTATACAAATTTACTAAATGTTTATTGAATGCTTGTGTACATTATTTTTGCATTGTAGTTTACCATGAATACCATGAATACTTACTAGTTATAATAAAGGTATTAAAGATATCATAAATATTATAATGTGTTAAATTGTTGCAATAATTACTTGTTCTAGGCCTATGTAAACAGTGAAATCTCATGAAGTCATACTCCATATAAAAATGAAGAGGTGCATGGGAATGCAGTCACGGGGCATTACGATCCTTCACTCACCCATCCTACTCCTCCCTGGCGTTTGTCCAGCAAGCCGGACGGTTGGCGATTGTCGGACGGGCTTTTTTCCTCCATAATAAATGTGTCTTTGTGGCCTCAAATACGCAGCACAAGCACACTGTTGTTGACAGCAAACACTGCATCTTGTGTGGGCCTTGCTGTCTTGACGGCCTTTCTCAGGGGTCAGATGGATATAACACCCCGTCAACAAATCAATAATCCATCTCTCTGCCTCCCTATACTCATGTGTTGATTTGTTCATCGCAATGCGATCTGGGAGCGGCGTTCGTTCGTGATGGACTGACTCAGATGATTGTTCAATCATGGCCGCTGTTGTTTTGCCGTGATGAATCGGTGATCTTGATCCAAATCCATTGGGTCAGCTTTTATTGTTTTTTGGGCACCGAATGTTCCCA